>JAPCYP010000054.1:0-300000 GCA_035048595.1 Echinosophora koreensis | reverse complement strand
ATCATTTTGATCCACTAGACTTTATACCAGGTACATTATTAGAATATTCCTTCTTCAAGATTTACTGAACGAGAATGGTGGCTAGCTAGTTGATGGTGAGGGAAGGTCTATTGAGGTTGTAAATTAATTGGACTAGAGTTCATCCACTACCATTATTAAATTTTATATGACAACGACTGCTGGCTTAATTTGAGTCTGATTTGTGATTTCTGATTGTGGTTCTTTGTTGATAGATTATTTGTATACTTATGTACAGATGCTTGTCACATATATACTAATCATAGAGTTGGATAGATTCTCCTCTTCTAAACTTTCACCAAAACAAAAATACTTAATAATACACTTTCACCATCATTTTCTTATAAGGAAAAGTCACACTTTAAGTTTATCCCTTATCCTACCACCAATTGCGTCCTGGACTTGGATAGCAAAGCAGAGTTATTAAGAGGGGAAATGACACATATCTTATCCTGCCAGCATCTTTTAATCTGACCCATGTGGACATGACAAAAGTGTATTTTGCTCTTTTCTTCTCTTCATTATTGATCACATTGTAGTCTCTTTTTACGATATAGTTAAGGTTAAGGATATTAGCTAGAGTTTCTTCATCAACAATTCATTTTCATTCTCAGCAACAAACTCCAGGAAGGAAGTAAACAATCAAGTTGAAAAGGGTGTGCGGAAAATAAAATAAAACTATATATATGCCTTGATTAAATATGTAGATAATTGCAAGTGAAAAGAGTTTTTAGAGTCTTTCCATGACAAAAATGTAGAAAACAAAATGAAATTAAAGGATTACTGACATTGGTTTATTTGATGAAAGCCCGACATATGCTGTATTAATATAGTAAACTATCGTTTCTTCTTCTCCGGGTTGAAATTAAACTTGAGAAGTCTTAATCTAAACATCTTTAAAAGAATCATTTGAATAATTGAATTGAATATTGTATATAAGACATTATGGACACGTTTGCTCCGTTTGTAGTTTTCTATTTTCATTTATTGTTTTTATAAACAATGACAAGACCGTTACTTTATTTTTATTCTGTTTCATATTCTTAAAATTTTATTAAAAAATACTGAAAACAACTTTTAAATAATTGTAAAAAATATTATTTTTCAATGAAACCAAAGCACTCAAACAAAAGATATAGAACTCAATTATTTTTTTCCATCCCACACAAGTTTCAACATCCAAATGGTAGCTTCAATCTCTCATCATGCACAACCTCACCTCTGAGGAAGCAAACCAAAGTTTTTAAAACCCTCAACCATTCTTGCTGCCACGTGCACACACATCCTCACTTTACCTTTTTTTTTTTTTTTTTTTGTGATGCTACAAATGGGACTTGCCCAACCAACACAAGACAGTGCCCAACACATTTTAAAAGGCCGTAGGTTGATTCACAGTTTATATGACGCAGACAAATCCTGTGTTGGGCCACGTGCACTACTATTTACATGCTGAATTGCTTTGCTACTTACATGGTTGGGCCACACTTCGCTAAACATCCGTTTAGCAGTGTTTTTATGTAAGGCCCATTTGCCACCGATTGAAAAAAATGATTTTCATATGGTACGACACAATAAATCCAAATCCAAGTCCAAGTCCAAGTCATGCACACACACAATCCAATGGACTTCATAGTAATCTTTTACCTTTTTGAGGTTATAATCATCCATCAAAGTTTTATAATCAAATAATTCTAACATTTCATTCTTTACAAATAAGATGACTAATTCATTCAATCTATCCTGTAATATTGTTGATCTTGAAAGAGACTTAAACAATTTAATTTTGAAAAACTTTTTTTTGACGATAGTAACCGTTAAAGGTATTGTCAATAATATTATTTAACCCTTTACCTTTTTTTCTTTTGTGTTTCTTTATGTTATCATCATGATAGCAGTTTTGTAGATTTGATAATTTGCTTGCCCATATTTAATGTGGAATGAAGTATGGAAAACATGTTAAATGCATATAATTATGAGTGTATATATTTTCTCTCTTAGATTTTCTCTCTCTATAGTTTCAAAAAAAAAAAAGAATTTCTCTCTCTATAAGAAGCGACTTTCAATCTTTAATTACGGATGATTTTGGCTTACCCTCCCAATTAATAATACTTATAATAGTAATTAGTGAAAATAAAATGAGGTCAAAGGCCTTGCCTTGATAGCCTTGTGATCTCCACGGCTCTGCATCACACCATGCGGAATTGTGGATCCATACAACTTGAAGGTAACAGTTATCATCCATCAGAATTCAGAACTTACACATTTAAAAAAAAAAAAAATTCACTCACAACCCAAAATAACGGAGAGTCCAACTTTAGACCACAATCAAAAACTTCTACTATGAAGACAATGGTGCCTTCATAGAATCTTCAACTTAAGACCGTGGATTCTCGCTCTCCCCATTGAGGAAAGAGGATCTCATACTATTTGTTGCATGATAAATTCTTTGCTGGATTGGAAATACGATCTTGGCCCAACATGAGCAGCCCAATGCTAAAAGGACCCTCAGGTATGCTAACTTTAATTTTTAGAGTAAAGACCCAAATTAGTCCCTGAAAAGTTATTACTTGAGCGTCGGAATGACCCTAACCCCTCCATCGCTTTGCTGCTTGGATCGCCACGACCAGGAAATATTATTCCGTCTGCAGCTCCGGATATTATACTACACAAAATGTATATGATAATTGACAAATGTATTTGTAATTGAGTTTAATTTTGGTAATTGAATGACATATGTAATGAAAAAGTTTATAATAATATTACATCAAAATTAAACTCAATTACCAATACATTTGTCAATTATCATATACTCATCCAAATTAAAATAAACTAGTATTCAATGCAACATTTACATGATTGAATTGATTGGTGTCTTTAAGGTAGATATAATAAATTCCTCATGTGGTAGTTGGGCGGCGAAATTAACCATGTTTTGTAGTACAAAGAATAGCGACAACACCTAGCTGGTGTTAGACATGAAAGTTTGTCTATTATTTATTTATTATCGGTGAAAAATCAGGTGGCAATACAGCGTTACAACAAAGCCATCTAGTATGAGGAGCCTGGTCACTTCTCCAATTATTACTGGAACGACCCAAGTACTATAATTGAATATGTTATATGAGCCTTTCGTCCCATTGAACCCCACATTCAAATTAATTCCAAGATGCCAGCAAGTGGACCAAAACAACGTTAGGCCTAAAGCTAGATAAAGTCATGGAGTGAACAAATCATGAGATTAGATTTTATATATGTAATTTTTGTTGGATATTAGACAATTTTTTTTTGTTTTGTTTGGTAAGTAAAAGTTTAGATTGGGGGAAGGCACACCCCCTTACAAGATCAGAGAATACCACCAACTTCAGTGATGATTTATAGTGAAATTTACATATTACCTACCGACAGGGAAGATTTAGGAATCGAACTCAAGTCACAGCTAGTGTGAACGGAAAGCTTGACCAGACAATTTTTATTAGTAGACTATATAGAAGGCAAAGTAGGGTGGGGTGGAGGCCTAAAGAAAGGGCTTGTCTGACATTACTCTCGGGCAAGTCCTGGATGCCAGAGCTAGTAGTGCTAGGTGTTAGATACTCATGCATGCATGGCTTATGTCTCCCGATGGATAACAGTTTCACGTGGGCATTGGGCCACTCCCAGTACCATAATCCAGCCAGATTTGCACTGTTTGTTTCTCTCTTCTCGAGTTCTTGACTTGTATTGCTACCATCGCTTTCAGTTATATCCAAGTGTGGAAAGTTGCAAAAAAACCCAATAGAGCCAATGGCACAGAAGATGTTGGTGGCTGGTGCCAATGGGTGGCTATGCCATGACTCTTCCGGCCTGCCTACCATAATCCCCCATTTTAGGTAACATCAGCTTGGACGTACGCATAATTATTTATAACTAATTAAGGACAATGATATTTTAGGTTCTATTTTTGTCCTTGAGTTGTAATTAAGAGAGATCGATAAAGATTGAATTTATTGACAAGAAAAGCAAAATATATTCTTAAGAAGAATGTCAAAGTTTAAAATTTACAAAGGATATTACCAAACATTGTTCTAAAGTCACTGTCCAAGGAATCAAACATATAAAGTTTTAATTAAATTAAAATTGGTATATTTAATATATTTAAAATGAAAAATAGAAAACTTGTAAGAAAAATTTCTATATATATTTTGATATCAATACTCTAAAGAAAATGATTAACATTAATATTTAGAAAAAACAATTGCGTGTGAATAAAAATATCTTAAAGCATCTAATCAAAAATTAAAAAAAATTGGACCTGATGAGAATATCATAAAAAATCTATTGAAGTACATTTTTTATTTTATTATTTGAAAAAGATACTATTACAATAAAACTTATGTTTTTTTAAACAACTAAATTTGGACACCCGTATAGACACCGTATATTGATATGAGTGTGGGTGGGATGAAAATGTATCGTGTTCCAAAATAGAGTAGATGTATATTATATAATTGTGAGTGTGGGGTCACTTGGTTGTCAATAATATGGTACAAATAACATGGCTCATTACAATAAAGTTATAAAAATAACAACCCCAAAGTGTTGGTCTAATGGAGCATGACAGAGTCTCGTATCTGACAGGTTGCTGGTTCGAGCCCCCCACTAGTCTCCTTGGGGTGAGGTAAATGCAAATCCTTTTATAAGTGCTCATATAACATGAATGTTTTCCCTACCTTAGACTGGGCCCTAGATTTTGTATATTAAAAAAATTTATAAAAATAACATGCAAATTTAAATATTATTGTTGTTTGAAAAGAAACACACTCCATACTACAATACCCGTATAAAAATTAAAAACCACTTAGATTCCACTACCTATACTGCTATGCTAAACCCCTTCATTTATTGTACAAAATAATTTCCCACCAGCACTGACAACACAACTCAGCAGCTCAACTAAACTATCTCCATTTCCTCACTCACACACTCATTCCACAACTCCCTTCTTTTCAGATCTACACAGCATAAGAAAAAGAAAAATGCAAACCCATCTCACACCCACACACTCCACTTTCCTCCTCCTCTGCCTCACGTTCACAATATCACCAACATTTGTCTCCTGCGCCGCCGCAGCATCATCAAATAAGCACGATCTGGTCCATTCCTCTTGCATCCACGCCAGGTACCCAAGGCTATGCCTCCGAACCCTCTCCAACTATGCGGGACCCGCCAACACCCCTCTAGACGTGGCTCAGGCCGCGTTAAGAGTGAGTCTGGCGCACGCTCGCAGAGTTTCAAAATACTTAAAAACCCTGCGAGCACCGCCAGACTCGTTCGGGCAGCAAAGCCCTACAAGCAAAAGCGGAGGGAACATCGTGAACAAGAGGCAGCGAGTGGCGCTGAGCGACTGTGCTGAACAGATGGCGGACTCAGTTGACGAGTTGAGGAAGAGCCTCGAGGAGCTGCAGCATCTGCGGCCGGAGACGTTCCGGTGGCAGATGAGTAATGCTCAGACGTGGGTCAGCGCCGCACTCTCCGACGGCGACACGTGCCTAGAGGGGTTTGGCGGTGGCGATGAAGATGATAATGGGAAGGTGAAGCGGGACGTGAAGCGTAGGGTTAATGACGTGGCAAGGGTTACGAGCAATGCGCTTTACATGATCAATCGTCTTGGTGAAGGTGGGGTTGGGAAGGTGAAGGGGAAGCATCGCTCTGGAAGAGGCTCTGGTTCCAAGAACTGATCCACATTACATGTTATTGTCGTGTGTGTGTGTGTATGAGAAAGATAGAACGTGCGTGGTGGTGAAGTTGGTTAATTTAGTACGTGAAACTGTGCAAGTGAAACTGTTATTAAATATCAACTACTGCTGAATTATTAAGCTGAGTTTTTGTTCTTGTGGGTTTTTTTTTTTTTTTTCCATGCAAAATTGTATAAACATTTCTGGAGAAATTACAGGGATCTTTGGTTTAATGTCAAGAAATTAATAAAAGAAAGTTTTATATGGGAAAATGGCAAATGCTAATCGGTATCATAGCAACGCTAATAAAAGAAGGAGATTGCTTTCTCAACAGGTCTAATTAGCATGGTAATGACGGTGTACAAATGCATCCCCGGACTTTAGTCAAATTTCAAATAAATATTTTCGGCTGGATGCCAGTATCGAACTGAGTACCTGAATGTTGAAGGACAAGTTCCAAACAAACTCGATGTTCAGGAAACTGGCAATTTCAAATGAATATTTTGAGTGTTTGTATTTTGTCCCCTCTATTTTTATATAGTGTTATGCTAAGGATACGGTTAAGGAATACAAAAGAAGTAAGTTATCATTGAAAAACTAAGTTTTCCACCCCTCAAAAAATTAAATGCAACAATTCCCAATATTTTTTTTCATTTTTGATTCGTTCACTAGTGCTCCTAGGACACTGGTTAGCATTATCCTTTTATATATTTGAACTCACTGTCCTTTTTCTCTACATTTTCGAACAAACTCAGTCACCTAGTCCATTCTTCTCTCTTTTTTTTTTCCTATACAAAAAATTTAGGGTGAGGGATGGTGTCCTAGTTCAAGGCAGGGAAAACCTTCAAACTCTAAGAACACTTACAAAGGAATTTATATTTACCTCACCCCAAGGGGACTAGTTGGGGCTCGGACATGCGAACGGTTAGATACGATCACTACAAAAAAAGGCGGGATTACCAACGGCCAAAAACCGTCAGAAACGCAAAAAATCCGTCGGTAAATCGCATTTCCGACGGATTTTCCAACAAACCAAATTCCGTTGGTATCCGTCTCGTAGGAAACGGTTTCCGACGGACAGGTCGGATCCGTCGGAAACGTTACCGACGGCTTTTTCCGTCGGTAACGTTACCGGCAGAAATTTCCGTCGAAAACCGGCTAATGTTACCGACGGAAATCTCCATCGGTAATTTTAACCTGTTTCCGACGAAAATTTCCGCCGGTAACATTTCATCGGTAAATAGTTTTTTAATTAATATTTTTTTATTTTAAATATAAATTATTAATTCAAATATTTTTAAAAATTATATTTTTTATTTTTTTATAATTAATTTATTATATAGATAAAAAAAAAGAAATCACAAATAATTAAAAAGGCAATTAAATTTAAATTAACATTAATATTTCATACATAAAATATCCGTCAGTCTAGAAAACACAAGTAAATATAAAACTATCCTAATAATAATCATCATCATAGTAATAATCATCATCATCATGTAGGGGGGAGTTCACCGGCGTCAGCAGACCATCATGCTGCGGCGCAGAAGTCACACCGGCATCATGCAACTGCGGTGGTGCCACGATAGAAGTAGTGGATGGCTGGCTGGCATGGATAAAAGTAAAAATAAATAAGATACTTATTTAAATAAAAAACAAATCCAAGGTACAAAATATATTTTATTTACAACTATCATTTGGCTTTGACATCTCAAAATCTAGCTTAATTACGAGATTATATATGGAATGAGTTTCGGGTGCTTTTTGCATTTCCCTACATCAAAATCAAAATAAATTTATATTGTTAATTTTTGTTAATTAAAAAGCAATAAAGCATACCAAATGATAAAAAACATAAATTATTACTGTACAACACACCTAATTACAACATAACAGTACAGCACAACAAATTGATCCAACATAACAGTTCAACACACTTAACAATTTACAACATAACAGTACAGTACACCTAATTACACTCCAACAAAACTGTCCAACACACTTAAAAAAAATAATCCAACATAACAGTCCAACACAATTTATCATTGTCTTAACAATTTACAACATCATAATTAACAACTATCCATACAACCAAACTGGTGGCCGGAATTCCTCAGGCACGGTGGCTGATGCTCCAAACTGGTGGTTGTTCTCTGAAGAAGACAAAGATTGAGTAAGTATAATGCACAAACAGAGAAGAGAGTTGGAGGAGAAGGTGGTTGCTTACCTCAACGTGGTGGTTGCGGCGGTGAAGGAGGAGGCGCAGGCGGCAGCGAACAGGACTGCATTGGAGGCAGTGTAGGCGGACTGCGATGGTGGAGAAGAAAGAAGGAAAAGAGAAAGGAAAGAGAGGGAGAAAGGAATAAGAAGAGGAAGGAGGAATAAAGGGGCGGCTCGCCGGCGAGGGGACGGAGGTCGGCACGGCTGGGGTCGCCGGTGAGGAGAGGGAGAAGAGAGTAGGGAGAAAATGAAACAGGGAAATGTGGGGGTGGGGGTGGGGGTGGGGGTGGTGGGGGGGGGGGGGGGGGGGAGAAACCGGCCGTTTTTTAAGGAGGAAGGGACATTACTGATGGACCGTGCCGTCGGTAATGAGCGACGGATTCAAGTTACCGACTACGGGATTCGATTTTTCGACAGACGATAACGACGGAAATTTCCGTCGGTACCCCCTCCCCGATTTTCGCGCCCATCCGTTACCGACGGATATTTTCGTCGGTACCTCGATTTCCCGCCCCAATACCCCGAATTCCGCCCCACTTTCCGATGGAAATTTCCGTCGGTAACCCGAATTCCCGCCCCACTTTCGACGGAAATATCCGTCGGTAAATTACGGACGAAAATTTCCGTCAGTAAAAAATCCCGCGCAATTTTCCCACCGCGTTTCCGACGGAATTACCGATGGAATGCCCGTCGGAAACTTTTCCGACAACATTTCTGTCGGAAATTTCGGTGATTGTTCATTATCCAGATTTCCGACGGGTTTTTCCGTCGGTAATGGCCAAAATTTCCGTCGGGAAACCGGCCATCGGTAACTGTCCATCGGTAAATCGATGTTTTCTTGTAGTGGATGGTGCCCTGTCTTGCTCCACTAGACCAATCCCTTGGGGTTACCTAATCCTTTCTTCTCTACTTTGTTTGATTAGATATATTAAAAATTTATGATTTTAACATTTATGTCTTTATCTTCATATATATAATAATAATTTTTATTAATTTTTATTTTTTTTAAAATATATTGTCTCCGGTGACTTAGGGTCCTAGATTCCCCACCATATATATTCAGCCTTTTTTGTTTCAAAATTATCATTCTTTATCATTCAAAAAGTATAAGAATAATCCTAACTAGTGTTTCAAAACTACAAGGATCCAGCTAACCATGGTTTTAAGGATACAAATCAAGGAAGGAATAAAAAAGAAAATTTTCATTAAAAAACTAAGTATATTACTCGTCCAAATTTCAAATACATAGTTGTCAACGAAAAGTTTTTTCCTTGATTCTTTAACTAGTGAGATAAGACATCGGTTAACAATGTCCTAAGTATAATAATAACACATAGATTCCTGTATAAATTAAATGTTGGTATCTTATATAGATTTCTTTGGCTCTGTTTGACAAGTCCAATAAGCTAGCTTATAACTTATTTGACTAGCTTATAAACTTGTTTAACTAAAATAGAGGTGTTTTGTAAACAAGCTTATCTCAACCGCTAATTTTATCAAACACTTTAAATTTAATCAGCTAGCTTTTCAGCAATCAGCTAAAATTTAGGTTATTGACTATAAGCTGACTATAAGCTGGCTTATTAGTTATTTTATCAAACATAGCCTTCATCTACTTGTGCTAGCAGCCATTATGAAGTGATTGTATAAAAACAAAGTGCACCGCATAGGGAGGAGTTCATGATTGAAAAATTGTGAATTATGATGGATGAAAATGTGAACGTTTTCTAAGAGTAGCAATATTATTTAAGCTTGGACTAAGTTGCACTATCCAAAATTTATACCATTCATTACATCACCTATGTGATAAATTGTGGGCCAATCAAATAGCCACATCGGTGAGTCAAATTTTCAAACATTGATTAGTTGAAAAGTCAAATGTCCAGGTATCAAAATGATTGGTTTAACACTTACCACATAAGTGATGTAATAGGTGGTGTAAATTTTAGGTAGTGCACCATACAATATATTTTGATATCTTAATTTATTTTTTTCTTCCTTTAAACAGTTAAATTTGCCTGGCATACCTATAATTGCATCTAGTAATTATTGTTCGATTTAAGTGTGGTCCAAGTATGGGCAACGTCAATAACAGATGGGTCTACATCAATTCCATCATTACTATATGTACTATACTCATCTGCTCATTGTTTAGATATTTATACCCTCATAATTTCTTTCTACCAAAAAAAAAAAAAAAAATCCCATAATTTAAGGATAATTATTATTAAAGTAAAACATTTTCAATTATATTACAATTTATAATTAATTGATAGTATAAAAAATCTTTAGACTTATTATACATGATAAGCCTAAACCCTAAATTCATTCCATTATCAAATGTTGAAATCCCTCAACACTAGAAAAGAGTGGTGTAACATAAACCAACCAACTGGCAACTGGCGAGGAGCTCTGGCCACCGACTTAGCACAGCTCATGACTGCCGGCAGTGTAAAGAAAAGCCCCAAAGGCCAACACTTTTGATCCAACTGTTCGTAAAGAGCACAGAGCTTCTAACCTGGAATCTCGTCCTCTATTTTTGTGTTTCAAGACTTACTTCAATCCATTGTTCTGCAACTTGCTTCAGAATTTTACTTAGAAGTTAATTGATGCAATCCATGGATTATGTCAATATATCAGTGACTAGTTTAGCTTGACAAGAGGGTTTGAATTCTTCAGCTTTAATGTAATTTCAGTACAAAACAACCTTTCCATGGTTTGTTAAAACGCTCTCTTGCAGATAAAAACAAAAAAATTCAACTGAAAACTCTGATGAGTTCTGTAAGATTTTGACATAAGGTTTAGTATTTATATCTCATTAAAAAGTCATACAAATTTCATATTAAAAAAATATAAATAAAAAAAAAATTAACTGTATAAGGTATTGATCAAATAACACTAAATTTGAACACCCCTTTAAAATATTCTGATAGTCATGATTGAATACCACAAGCTTATTTAGATTTTTTAAGAAAAATATCAATAGAAATAATGCTCCATGTTTCTTTTCTTTTTCACTTTGATTTTAGTTTCCCTCACCTAAGCACCCTTATATCTCTCACCCATATGGGCTTAGGATAAATTATTGTGAATAATTGTCACAAATTCCAAGGTAAATTAATCACTACCCCTATCTAAAAATTGTGACCCCGTGTATACCTCCAGTCCCGTGCCAGTGCTTCAAAGGATACAATAAGCCACTGCTATCACATAAAAAAGTCTTTGAATTACATAGACTTCTGTGGACAGTTCAACCTTGCAAGCGATAAAATGCTCATCATCTCCTTGAGCCAGCTCGGTTGATTAATATGTAAGATGGAGTTCAGATCCCTACAAAGCACTCCGCTTCACTCCTTTTCTATTCCCTCCTCCCCTATCCCCTCCCCCCATGTAAGGTTTCGTATGAGCTTCTCCTTGAACAAATAAATCCTCATTAAAATGAAACCAACCTAGAATGCATAACTTTCGGTGAAAGGGTTAACCTAATCTCTTTAACTAGCTCAATAAAACACTACAAATAATTTATGTCCAAACTATGATCTTCATCTCCTCGCACATGATAATAAAACAATGTCCATCAACCATCAAGTAGTTGCCTAACGGTTACATCAAAGTGAGTCAAGAGCAGATGGATTCAAGCAAAGTCAGATAGGATTTTCACCAGCAGATGGATTCATTTCTATCTCACTAGGAGCACCAGACAATCTCTGGACGTTTTGATTCTAGATGGTCATCTCATCAATGCTTCTGAATAATACAGATCATCGAAGTAATACAAACCACATGCATTTTCACTCAACCAAAAAAGGTTGTGTGCAATATTGCCTGGTTACTCAGTAACTGCAAAGATATGAACATTAGACTAACAATGGAGCAGAAAAGGAATGATGGAAACATAACCTTTTAACCCACATAGGCACATACCATCTTTATAATGATAGGAAGGTAAATTCTCTCTGAAATCTGTTTCACTTATAAGGGGCAAATATAACTGAAGAATTGTGGCCACCAAAACCAAATGAATTTGACAAGGCTGCCTTGATTTCCAACCTCTCTTTCTTTGGACCCACAAGCACATTAGCATCCTGATTTTTGTGAACAGTGGACCAATTAGATAACTTCGATTTGAACCTTATAAATGAAAAGACACAACACACTTTCAAACAAAGAAGAGAATGGTGGAACAAGTATCATACCACTCCTTCGTCTGGGTTTTCTAGATTGATATTGGGATGAACCCACCCTGTCCTTATTGCCTACATAAAGAAAAACATAGCTCTAAACTTTTTTTCCATGGAACTTTGGCAACTAAAACAAATTGCATAAACGTTTTATTATTTTTCACCTGCACTGTCGCAACAGCTTCCACACCACCAGCTGCCCCTAGCAGATGACCAATCATAGATTTGGTAGAATTCACTCGTAGCTGTACAAACAAGAAATCTTGGACTCTCAGTAAGCATTACGATAAGGTAAGCAGTAGCATAAATTAAAGAAATTAAAAGGGCAAGAGATTAGAATTACATTAAAATTGATTAGCAAGAAAATAATAACAATAACATAAAAAAAATTCACCTCAGGATTTTGACCAAAACAATGAATCAGAGCCTGGTACTCCTTAAGATCTCCAGCTGGTGTGGATGTGGCATGGGCATTTATGTAGTTCACATCCTCTCTTGATACTCCCGACTGAGTTAAAGCTTTTTCAATGCAAAGTATACTACCAGCCCCTGTTTGAGATGGAATAGAGACATAAGTGCATGCTTAAGCCAAGTATAAGGAACCAAATGTTAACAAACTCGTCATTCAGGTACTCACCAAGTATCGTTAACATAAATGCAGAATAATCAAAAAGCTATTTCAAAATGACGGAGAATTTTCTACTTTGGAATCATACAGAAGATGGAGCAAGATATAGTCAATCTAACTACTCTGGAATTCTTGTGGTCAAAGTGCAATTACACTTACAGTTCTATAGTTTTAAGATAATAAGATGACATTAAGTTTGGAGAGTCTCACAATCACACTAAGAATTTATAAGAACATAAAGGAACAAACATAAGCGAAAAATACGAATTTGTATATAGAAGCTTTAACTTCCTTTTGAAAATGATAACATAAAAATATACAATTGTCAACTGTTTTCTTCCTAAACAAGCCTTGCAGAATTTATACATGAGTCATTGCACACTGAAATTACAATAGATGAAGAGACAACAGGACAACATAACCATGAAAATGGTGGTGCAATGATCATAATTATAATCAATATCATCAGGAACTTAATGTTATTAATTCCAGAAACTCATGTCAAAAACCAAGGTATTGCTTGGTACCGTTATCAATTTTGTTTCCATAAAAACGGTTTTCCTGTATAATATACTAGAATGGTTTTAAGAACAATAAGATGGAAAAATTCACGGGAACTTTATTTTGAAAATAGCTATTGAAAAGGGGGGAACAAACAGTTTGTATATTATTAAAGTTTTGTCAGCAATAAACACTTTTCATTAGTTATTCTCGTGTTTTCAATGAACAAGAAGAACAAAAATAACATTAACGGAAAAATGATCTATTTCCTGTTCTTTGAACACCACAAAAAAAAAAAAACATTTTCAGTATTAATATGTTGAAAATAATCTCCCAAACAGAATTCTGGTTTTTTCACGTTTTAGTAAACAAAAAGTTGTTTACAGTTCCAAGCATGCACCAACGAGATCATAAGCTGAATTTGCTTTCCACAAGTCAAGTTCACAGTCTAGATATCATCATTCATCCATAAAGTCCTCATACTCACGAGTATAATATGCAATTCAAATAAAGAAAAAGAAAATGGTAATAATATGTTCAGTTGAGAGAAAAACTACCTTAAAGAATATTAAATTTCAGTATTTGCATATTAAAACAGCACAGAAAAGCCATAATATGAACAACCATATTTATAAAAAGAAGACCTATGAGCTTATGTCATCAACATTCACCCAACATATTATATTATATATTAGAGATATAACAAAGTCATTCATGTGTCTGCATCTAAGATAGCGTTTGGTATCATAGATGTTTTAATATTCCTAGGAATGTAGGATGGGAATAAAAGTTTCCCATTACAAGGGATAAAAAAATCATTCCAAAGCACAAAAGATGTCCGGAAATAAAATTAGTGATTGTAAGTTAAAAACTTATTCCCATGTTTGAGCGTGGGAAAGAAATATTCATGGAGTGATATTCTCGAGAATGCAGTTTACATGGGAACAAAGTATTCAAGGGACCAAACGCCACCCAACTCAAGCTGTTGAAAGAGTTGGTTCCATGCCTGGAATCAAAGCTTTTATGACCATGTGATGTAGGGTTCAATCCTTGCTGCCCCATTCTTCTAAATGAAAGTTGAATTTAAGCACATCATAAAGATAAGCTGAAGCATCCAAAGGGCTCTTGCATGAGGTAGCATGTTATGATTATAATAAAGTCATTCATGTTCCTTCAACTAACAGCTTAAGCTTTTGGGAGAGCTTGTTCCATGTCATGTTAGATATATTCATGTACCTTCGCCTAAGAACTTAAGCTTTAAGAAGAGTTGGTTCATGACATGGTATCAAGGTCTTTATGATCAAATGGTTTAGAGTTCGATCCTTGTTCTCTCATTCTTGTAATAAAAAAGTTTAACTTCAGCACAAGATAGATGGATTTGTGCACTACCAATGCTTCAAGCCTGCAGGGCTCTTGCATTAGGGTGCATGTTAGAAATGTAAATTCATTTATGTGTCTTCACCAAATATGTTTAAGCTTTTGAGACAGTTGGTTCGTATAATCTTAGATTCTTTAAAGAAATTAAAGAACAATTTTTGTAGAACATTGGAACTAACAAAGTCATTTCCATAATAGTCTATATTAGAGGATAATGTTGAATCGTTTTGAATGTCAATCAGCTAGCAATCAAATTTCATTATTTGATTCATTGACTAATTTGTAAAAAATTCACTGCAAACAGTAAAATCCACAAGGAAAATGACATCCATGGGGAGCGAAAATGCCAAAAAGAATTCTAAATATCTAAATATATAAATAAATTTTAAAGAACAAATACTAGGACATGACTTTATCCTTTTCTCCTGGCCCTAAACAGGGTAAGGAACTTTTTGACCCAGGTCATTGGCATTAATATATTATTATACAAAAGTTGTCTGCAAACCCATCAATTATCTCTGCAAACCCATCAATTATTTAAGTTTTCAACATGATATGAATGGAATGCGCCTTAAATAAGATGCAACATGTTACCATCAGGATGTGGCTCAGTCACATGATGGGCATCACTGGTGAAGCTTCCACCAAGGAACTCTGCATATATGATAGCACCTCTTTTCTGCAACATAAAAAATCAGATGACTATATCAATCACCTGAATTATATTACCAAAACAATAGATATAATGAGAAATAATAGGCAGTGTCAACAGCAATAAGAAGTACGAAGCATGATTCTAACATGGAAGAGGAAAATGGAAGTATCAGTGTGCTTTTATACTCTTGGAAGGATCTGAAGGATGAGATAGATGCAATAAATTATGTACATAAGTATTACGGAAATCTTGTAAAACAAGTGAAGTTCTTTTAAGGTGTGTTTTCTTATAAATTATTAGATTTAATTAGAAGCACCTTAGCATGCTCTAATTCTTCTAAAAGCAAAATTCCAGCTCCTTCCCCCATGACAAATCCATCACGATTCTGTAATATCACAAATGCAAACTAATGGTTAGCAACAAAAGTGCAGAAAATTCTGAGAAAAAGGATAAGGAACAAAACTGCACCTCTGCAAGCACTACAATTCTTCAGTATCCTTGTAACTAGCAATCCATGCATCCATTACTTTATCCAATATGGTTTAAATTTCATGAATATTGAAATTGAAGCTGAAAACTAGCTCACTTTAAGAACTGAGCAGATTTTTTTCCTTAGCATTCCCCCCTCCCTTTCTTTAAATTTTAGACATCAAGAACTTCTGATTGTTATGGTTCCTTTTTGAAATTCTTGCATTGTCATTTGCATCCTATTTGTCCACAAATGATAAGAAACTCTGGCATTTCAGATTAATTATATTTCCACATGTAAGGTAGTTAGAAATTTTAGTAGGATATAAAATTGAGTTGACGAACCGACAAAATTTTCAAAGAGTTTCAGTTAAGTAAGCTCCCTTGATTTATTGAAAAAACAATACATGCTCATCCAACTTTCAACAGCATTAAATACTTTATATAAAAAATAACGAAAATTCAGTAATGAAAATGGGAAAAGAAACAAGAAAGCAACAGGATTTCCATAGTATTACAATATCCCAAGGGCGCGAGGCTTTGGTAGGATCACTATTTCTCTGTGAGAGTGCTCTGCATGCCACAAAGCCTCCCAAGCCTACATCAATGAATGTTGGACTAATATCAAACTTATGCCATGATAACTGCTTGCAAGCCAGAAAGAGCAAGTAAAAATACGATACCAATCGGTATAATAGCAGCATCTGAGCCACCACAAAGCATCAGATCCTGCAGATAAATTCAAATTTTTAATGCCTTCCAATAAAATGACTGTGTTATTATTTTCAGAAAGAAAAAGTTGGGAAAATGAGAAATCAACTATCTTACAGGCAAATATAACAGTAAAATACTCACAGCTTCACCTCTAATGATATGGTTTGCTGCATTCAATATACAAAAATTACTTGTAGCACAGGCTGTAGAGATTGAATAATTAGGGCCCATCCACCCCTACAATTTTCATAAAGGAAATCCTTTGTCAGAAGCCTAGACGCCCATTCATGGTGTCCATAATATGCACCAAATTTTATTTAACCAGACCAAATCCATAGCGAGCATGGCAGAACCCATATTTGTTGTTGCAAAGGGCACACAAAAAGGATTCATCTTCTTATATGAGATTCGTAAAGCTTCAATGGCATCATTGAAAACCTGTTCAACAAAAAATAAAATAAAATAAATAGTCAGTAAATCAAAGGAATCAGCCTGCAGAATATAATAAGTTAATAACCTTCTTGCTCCATCTTGGATTGCATTTAACAATAATTTCAAGCCATGAAACCGGCAGATATTACACGTTCCAACAGATGTATGATGCTTCTAAGTATAAAATCAACTGCCAAACAGGACACCACACCAGTCTCTACTTGATCAAGTGCTATCTCTAAATATTCAAGAGAGCGATTACCTGCATGCCACCCATTGCTGAGCCAATCAAAACCCCACATTTTTGTTTATCTAACTCATCCATTACATCTTCAGTAATTCCACCATCAGCCAAGGCTTTTTTCCCAGCTGTTAGCATATACAGCATAAATTTATCCATCCTCTTTGAAAATTTTGGAGCTACCCAGCCATCAGTTGAGAAAGACTTGATCTCGCCAGCAATCCTCTGAAGACAGAGAACACTGAGAACAAAAGCTACAGCAGGCAACAACACTACAACAGAAAATACAATTTAAATGAGATATCATTTACCGTGGGAAATTCTGCGCAGTCAAAAGCATCAATCTCGCTTATGCCACTAACACCATCAAGTAAATTATTGTAGAAGACATCTGGATCATGACCAAGAGATGTCACCACACCCAAGCCCGTCACAACTACTCGCCTTTGCTTTATAGGAGGTATCCTCGTTGTTGTAACTTCTCGATCAGGCTGCAAAGCTACAGCCATTGCTTTACCTTGAAATTTTACAAATGCCAAGCCATAGTTCAGTAATATACATTGAATGGTTGACCATAAATCATGGTCACATTCACAAGGTGGATTTCTTCGACATAGGCACAACTTCGAAGATCAAACTAACAGGCAAGTTCCTACCAATCAACAAAGTTAATGCCAGCAACCTTGGTAGAAGGTGAATGTCTACTACTTGGACAGAATTAAGTAATAGATGGTTATTGTTTTTAAGTGCAAGGAAATAAGGAATTATAATCCCAAAGATGCACATTAATATTGAGCAGAGACTGTAAACACTGGCAAATTAATATCATTCCAATTAATATGCTCAATTAAGTGAAACAATAGTCCTTAGTAATATCCAGATTAATCCAAGTTTGTTAGTGTCTGATGAAGCAAAGTAGCAAACCAATGAAGCTACGTAGCAGGAGAATTAATAAAGCAAAATTTTATTACCTAAAAACATAATCATAAATCATAAATAATAAAACAGACGAATGGATAAACACCCACAAAATAAAAGCTGATGCTTTATATTATAGGTTAAAATACTCTGCTGGTCCTTGAATTATTTGGGAATTTTCAGATAGATCCCTTAACTTCTAAAGTTTGTAATTGGGTCCTTAAATTTATAAGCATTTGTAATTGAGTCCCTCGTACACATCTTTCTTAGGGTTCTGTTAAGTGATCCATCCAGTCGCGCATTTGTGTATCCCTGAACTTTTTTAGAAGATTCAAATAGGTTCTTATACTTTAGGGGAAACTTCAAATAGGTCCTATACTTTTTGGGAGCTCTAACATGACCCAAAGAGAGATATATATAAAAGACTCAATCACAAATTTTTATAAGTTTAAAGATCCATTTACAAATTTTTTAAAGTTCAACGACTTATTTGAAAATTTTCAAATAGTTCAAGAATCAAAATAGTTCAGGGATCAACATAGTAATTAAACCTATATTAGTATAACTTTTTTTGGACTGCATATATTATTATAACTTCGTAACTTAGATAAAATTTGTCATACCCAGATTTCAACCAATTTGGTTCCTGAAATTGTGAAGTAGTATCAACCTAGTCCCTGAAATTATTGAAATTCCAAATTAATCCCCGAAATTGTAAAATTGTGATCAACTAACTTATCATCCAGCAACACTTTTAGAATTTCGATAATTTCAAGGACTAAATTGATATTACTTTCACAAATAATTTCAGGGACTAAATTGGGTGTTTACTCCCGATTTCACGATAAACCAGAAAAGAAAATTAAAAGAAGAAAAAGATTCAGAGGAAATTACCAGAATGGGGCACTTGATTGAGACGCCTATGACTGCGATTCAGAGTACAAGCGTTGGATCGAAAAAGCTCATTGCAGGTGAGACGGTGAAATTTGAAGTGAGAGTAGCTAGGCACGTGCTTCCTCCGACGAGAGCACGTGGTGTCACAGGAGGAGAGTGACATGCACGCGGCCATAAGGCACGAGGAGAGGGAAGAGGAAGCCATGGAAGAAGATGGGAAAAGAGGAATGGAGTAGAAGTTGCAGTATGAGAGTGAGAGTGAGAATGGAGAATGAAAATCGAAGGTTGCATTCGAGTCAGAAACTGTTCCCAGACGAAAAAGGTTTTTTGTGGAATCTGAGTGAGTAGTTCTCAGAAGAAGAAGACGAGTCTGAGAATATGGAAGAAATATACAAAATGGGATTAGACTAAACCCAAACGCACTGCATATTTCCACCGTCCGTAACGAAAAGGATTTGTTGGAAATGGCAAAATATGGGTTTAAGGTTGGGCTATTGGCCAAGTAATGGTCCTTGGTAAATTGATAATTGTGGTAACTAAAAAAAGTCTTCTAAACAGGTTAAGAAATTAAAAAATATATATATTAGTGAGAACCGGACTTAATTATAAATAAAATTAACTAAATTCATATTTATTAAGGAAGTTAATTAATTTAGTTTAATTATCTTGATTTATATATAAAAAAAAGGGTTTTTCTATCATGTACAACTTTGCACAGGTTAAAAAACCCAAAAGTAGCAATTATTTATTAGAAATTTAAGTATTTCAGTTTTGGAAGTATAAAATACACAGTTTCCTATGTAAAATTAATCTTTTAAGATCCTTAACGTGTGCAAAATTGCACAGGTTAGATAAACCAAAAAAAAAAAGGCTTACAATTACTAAACTAGCCTTTAATTGTCTTGAGAGTGTATAATGTTCTTGGAAAAGTAAAAGGAGAATTGGTTGGATTGGTTGATTGTCTTGACTTTTGGAACATTGACATTAAAAAGAGTCTAATTGGTTGATTTTTGTTTATATTTGAGTCCACAAAATATAGGTACTTTTTTTTGTTTATAATTGAGTCTAGTGAAAGTACCTCTCATAATAATAAGGGTCTTGCTAACCAATACCTAAAAGGTATTGGTTTAGGTATTGGTGGTTAAAGAATAAAAAATAGAAAGTTTGCATTAAGAATTATAACTTTTAAACTTTGAAAAAATTGAATTCATCACTTCTCAACACTTAATTTTTATTTTTAGGACATTAGTTAGTATTTGCCAAATAATAAATATACAGAGAATGCTAACCAATATTCTTTAAAATACGGACACTAGTTAGTATACTTCTTAAAAAACTGAGTATTCTAATTTGTGTTGATTTTTTTCTTAAATACCTCTCGTCCGATGAGAGACTATTAGCAGAAAATTAGTAAATGAAAAAAATATAAAATTGATGAAAATTAGGATGCAGTCACTTCCCAAGATGAAAATAATGACACAAGGGTCAACTCCATAATCCAGTAGACTAATGAAAGAAACAAGAGATGATAATATAGATCAATTACATAGTTGATGAATATTTTCTATATTGGGAGTTATTTTCTATAGTTTTGAATAGGGATGTCAATTTTACCCGTACCCGCAGATACCCGCGGATAAAATCCGTAATGGGTGTGGGGCGGGTAATTAAATGGGTATCTGCGGGTAAAATAAACGGGTAATTTCAATACTCGCTTATAAACGGGGCGGGGGCGGGTATCACATTATCCGTGCCCGCGAATATCCGCACCCGTTACTTAAATTACTATAATGCCCTTTATTATATATATATATATACTAATTGCTAAACCTAATTTCTCAAAATCCAAGTTTGTTTCAAGTGGATCCTAGATTTTGTGGCTTTGGTATTAGGAAAAAATATAATCCAAGGGTGTTTCAAGTGGATCCTAGCTTTTGTAACTTTTATTTTTGGAGAAAACAAATGTATTTGATTACTTTTGTTAGTAACTTTTGTGATTGGATAATGCTTTGATACTTTCGTAACATCTATTTGTATGAACATGGTTATTTTAAATTGAATTACGCATATTTTAGCAATTTTTCAAGCAAAAAGAGCATATATTTTTTCTAGAAAAAATAATCCACGGATACCCGCAAACCCATGGATATCCGCGAAACCCGTTGGATACCCGCCCACAAGATACCCGCTCGAGTAACGGGTAGGGACGGGTACGGATTTCACCCCGCGGGTACGAGGCGGGGGAGTGCTACTCGTACCCGCCCCGCCCCGTTGTCATCCCTAGTTTTGAAGGATTGTTTTAAGATAACCAAAATTGTTTACAATATATTGCATTGTTCTCTTAAGTTATTTTTTTGGCCCCTTAAGTTATTTTTTAATTTACTTCGGTCCCTCAACTTAAAAAAGATTCATTTTAGATCCTTGTATATGAATCTTACACATTTTTGTCCCTTCCGTCACATTTGTTTGTGACGACGTTAACAACATACTACATTGAGAGACCAAAATGAACCTACTTAAAATGTTGGGGGATCAAAATGACCCTACTTGAAATATAAAAGGACCACCACATCAACTATTACTAGCAGCCACGTAGGATATCATTAACGTCATTATAGATGGACGTAACGAAAGGAACCAAAATGAATCTTTTTAATGTAGAGAGACAAAAATGAATCTAAAAAAATAACTTAAGGGGTCAAAAGAATATTTTAGCCTATATTATATTATATTATATATTATATTATATTATATATATATGACTTAATTGCATTTTTAATTCTCCCATTACAATCTATGTGTGATTTTCGTTTCCAATTTTTTTTTTTTTTTGGGTATCTTCTTGGTTCTCTAATTTTTCTAACGTTGCAACATTAATCCTTCCATCATTCCATCAACATAACTTGTCAGATTTGTCCCATGTGACAAATGGTTTGCTAGACAAGTGACATTTTTATTAATAGAATTATAATTTAATTAATTAAAAATATTGTATTGAATTTTAAAAATAAAAAAAATATTAGATTTATATATTTTACTGAAATATAAATTTATTTAATTAAAATGATATTTTATTTAAATAAAACACTAATAAGCGATTTTTATCCAAACAGTAAACAAAAAATTGCTTTTGTATGTTCTTTTCTGTAATTTCAAACAAATAAAAGTGATTTTACATAGTTACATTAAACATTGTTTATGATTTAAAAGTGTTTCTCAACCACCTAGGATGTGTTTGAAAGAGCATATAAAGATCTTTTTTGAGCTTAGAGAATAATTTATAAAAATAAACTTATATAAATAATTTACGAAAATAACTTATGATCTTCGTATAAGTTCTTTTTATATTATTTTAATAAACTTATTAGAAAAGCTTATGAAAAATAAGTTGTTTGTAGTTTATTTAAAAGCATATTGAATAAGCGCTTAATTAATATGTTTATCCAAACACATCCTTATTCAAATGCAAAATAACTTCTAATTTTAATAATAGCTTCTATTTCTACTTGTGAATCATAGAAATCTTTTTTCAAAAGAGAAAAAATCCAAATGGGCGCACAATGTCTTTGGATTGTATAGACTTCTGTGGCCAGCTCCACTTTGCAAGAGATAAAATCCTCATTAAATTGAAACCAACATAGACTGCATAACTCTCAGGTGAAAGAGTTAACCCAATATCTTTAGCCAGCTCAAAAAACACTACATTCAAACATATCTAAACTATGATCTTCATCTCCTCACATATGATAATATAAAACAATGTCCATGTCCCATCAAGTAGTTGCCTAACGGTTACATCAAAGTGGGTTAACTCCTACCCAAGCATGATCAGATAGGATATTCAGCAGCAGATGGATTCAATTCTATCTAACCAGGAGAACCAGACAATCCCTGGACGTTCAGATTCTATATGGCCATCTCATCAATGCTTCTGAATAATACTGATCATCCAAGTAATACACACCCCATGCATTTTCACTCAACCAAAAAGGTTCAATGGAGTGAGTTTGCAATACATTGTATGGTTACTCGGCAACTTCAAGATAAGAACATAAGACTGACAAACAATGGAGCAGAAAAGGAATGATGGAAACATAACCTTTTAACCAGCATGGGCACATGCAACTTTTATAATGATAGGAAGGTAAATGCTCTCTGAAATCTGTTTCACTTGTAAGGGGCAAATATAATTGAAGAATTGTGGCCACCAAAACCAAATGAATTAGACAAGGCTGCCTTGATTTCCAACCTCTCTTTCTTTGGACCCACAAGCACATTAACATCCTGATTTTTGTGTACAATGGACCAATTAGACAACTTAGATTTTGAAACTTATAAATGAAAAGGCACAACACACTTTCAAACAAAGGTGAGAATGGTGGAACAAGTATCATACCACTCCTTTGTCTGGGTTTTCTAGATTGATATTGGGATGAACCCACCCTGTCCTTATTGCCTACATAAAGAAAAAAACAGCTCTAAACCTTTTTTGCCAAGAAACTTTGGCTACTAAACCAAATTCCATAAACGTTTTTATTAATTTTCACCTGCACTGTTGCTACAGCTTCCACACCACCAGCTGCCCCTAGCAGATGACCAGTCATAGATTTGGTAGAATTCACTCTTAGCTGTACAAACAAGAGATCTCGGTAAGCGTGACAATAAGGGACTAAGCAGCAGCATTAATTAAAGCAATTAAAGAGAAAGAGATTAAAATTACATTAAAATTGATTAGCAAGAAAATAATAATAATAACACACAAAATTTACCTCAGGATTTTGACCAAAACAGTGTATCAGAGCCTGGTACTCCTTAAGATCTCCAGCTTGTGTGGATGCGGCATGTGCATTAATGTAGTTCACATCCTCTCTTGATACCCCCGACTGAGCTAAAGCTTTTTCAATGCAAAGTATCATACCAGCCCCTGTTTCAGATGGAATAGATACTAAGTGCATGCTTAAGCTCGTCTTTCAGGTACTCACCAAGTATTGTCAACAAAAACTGCAGAATAATCAGCGTGCTATCTCAAAATGATGGAGAATTTTTAACTTTGTAATCATACAGAAGATGGAGCAACATTTAGTAAATCTCTAACTTCTCTGGAATTCTCATGGTGAAAGTGCAATTGTAGTTCTATTGTTTTAAGATAATAAGATGACATTAACTTTGGAAAGTCTCACAATCAAACTGGGAATTTGTAAGAACATAAAGGAACAAACATGAGCAAAAAAAAAAGAGAGAGAAAGAATTTTTATTTAGATTTAGAAGCTTTACCATCCGTTTAAATATGATACCAGAAAACATGCCTTGGCAGAATTTGTACATAATAGTCATTGCACATCGCAATAGATGAAGAGACAACAGAACATAAGCATGAAAATGGTGGTCCAATGGTCAAAAGAGCCATGATATCAACAACCATACTTATTGCTGGAAATAGATAATTATGTTGGAAGTAGGATATAATTATTATTCCACTAATTAGAGTTCATTGTATCTTTGAATTCATAGTACCCTTAGGATTCATTGTATCTTGGGAATTAAAGCTACATCCCCTTCTTGTAAATTGCATTGATCATGTATATAAATAGATTATTTGCTGAGTGTATTATTCATTCAAGCATTTCATAAATCCTTTAGTTTAACTATTATAAAATGAAGAACTATGAGCTTGTGTCATCGACATTTACTGAACATATCATGTTAGAGATATAACAAAGTCATTCATGTGTCTACATCTAACAGCAAAGCTTTTAAGGGAGTTGGTTCCATGCATTGGTATCAAAGCTTTTATGACCAAGTGGTCCAGGGTTCAATCCTTGTTGCCCCATTCTTCAAAATGAAAGTTGAATTTAAGCACATCATAAAGATAAGCTTAGGCATTATTCACGCTTCATGTCATTTCATGACAAGGTAGATGGGTTTGTGCACTACCAATGCTTCAAGCCTGCAGGGCTCTTGCATTAAAGGGTATGTTAGACATGTAAAATCATTTATGTGTCTTCACTGAATAGTTTAAGCTTTTGGGTAAGTTGGTTACTATAATCTTGGATTATTTAAAGAAATGAAGTACAATTTTGTAGAACTTTGGCACCAAGAAAGTTTTATCCAAAATAATCTATGTTAGAGGATAACGTTGAATTGTTTTTAATGTCAAAGTAAAATCGAACAAGATAAATGTAAACACAAGATTTTCATATACAGAAATGTCTAGGGGGTTTAACTTTACAGAACAATGACAAAGGATAGCCATTTTCAATCAGCTAGCCATCAACTTTCATTATGTGATTCATAGACTAATTCATAAAAAAATCCCTGCAAACAGTCACGACGAAAGGAAAATTGCATCCACGGGGAGCAAAAATCCCATAAAGAATTCTAAATATATAAATAAACTTTTAAGTAACATATACTGGGACATGACTGCATCCATTTCTCCTGGCCCTTAACAGGTGAAAGAACCTTTTACAAAGAGGTCATTGGCATTAACATACTATTATACAAAGGTTGTTTGCAATTAGGGACAGAGCCAATTTGTGGCTTAGGAGGGCCACTGCCCTCCCTCAATTATATATATATAATATATATATATATATATATATATATATATATATATATATATAAAATAAATGACTATAGACGATTTTCATGACACGCGGGAAAGACGTTCTTTATTTGGATGGATTATTAATATAATTAATGTTTTGAAAAATATAATTATGAATATTTTACATGAAATTTGATGCATATATATTTGTTGATTGAATTTTAGTTTTATTAGTTGGCCCTCCCTATCATCTAAACCTGGCTCCGTCCCTGTCTGCAAACCTATCAAATAATTTATGTTTTCAAACATTATATGAATGGATGGAATATGCAGTAAGATGTAACATGTTACCATCAGGATGTGGCTCAGTCACGTGATGGGCATCAGAGGTGAAGCTTCCACCAAGGAACTCTGCATATATGATAGCACCTCTTTTCTGCAACATAAAAAATTAGATGACTGTATCTATCATTCAAATTATATTGCCAAAACAATAGAGATAATGAGAAATAATAGGCAGTGTCAACAGCAACAAGAAGTACGAAACATGATTCTAGCATAGAAGAAGACAATGGAAGTATCATCGTGCATTCATGCCTTTTATTCTCTTGGAAGGAACTGAAGGGTGAGATAGATGCAATAAATTACACATATAAGTGTTACCGAAATATTCTAAAACATGAAGCGAAGTTCTTTTAAGGTGTGTTTTCTTATTAATTATTAGATTAAATAGAAGCACCTTAGCATGCTCTAATTCTTCTAAAAGCAAAACTCCAGCCCCTTCCCCCATCACAAATCCATCACGACTCTGTAATATCACAAATATAAACTAATGGTTAGCAACAGAAGAAGTGCAGAAAATATGAGAAAAAGGATAATTAAGGAACAAAACTTCAAGCACTCCAATTATTTGGTATCCTTGTAAGTGGCAACTCATGCACCCATTACTTTGTCAAAAATGGTTCGAATTTCATGAATATTGAAATTGAAGCTGAAAATTGGCTCACTTTAAGAACTGAGCAATTTTTTATTTTTTTCATTATCATTTCCCCCGTTAAATTTTAGACATCAAGAACTTCTGATATGGTTCCTTTTATAAATTCTTGCATTGTCTTTTGCATCCAATTTGTATACAAATGATAAGAAACTCTTGCAGTTCAGATTAATTATATTTCACATATAAGGTAGTTAGAAATTTTTGTAAAATATAAAATTGAGTTGACAAACCTTCCAAAATTTTAAAATAGTTTCAGTTAAGTAAGCTCCCTTGATTTATTGAAAAGGAAATACATGTTCATCCAACTCTCAACAGTATTAAATACTTTGTAAAAAAAAATAATGAAAACTCGGCAAAGAAAATGGGAAAAGAAACAAGAAAGCAACAGGATTTCCATAGTATTACAATATCCCAAGGGCGTGAAGCTTTAGTAGGATCACTATTTCTCTGCGATAGTGCTCTGCATGCCACAAAGCCTCCCAAACCTACACCAATGATTGTTGGGCTAATATCAAGTGTATGCCATGATAACTTCTTGGAAGCCAAAAAGAGTAAGCAAAAGTAAGATACCAATTGGTATAATAGCAGCATCTGAGCCACCACAAAGCATCAGATCCTGCAGATAAACTCAATTTTAATGCCTTCCAATAACATGAGTGTATTATTATAAACATTTGTTTTCAGAAAGAAAAAGTTGGGGAAATATGAGAAATCCACTGTCTTACAGGCAAATATAACATTAAAATACTTACAGCTTCACCTCTAATGATATGGTTTGCTGCATTCAATATGCAAAAATTACTTGTAGCACAAGCTGTAGAGATTGAATAATTAGGACCCATCCACCCCTACAATTTCCATAAAGTAAATCATTGTCAGAAGCCTAGACACCCATTTATGGTGTCCATAATATGCACCAAATTTTATTTATACAGACCAAGTCCATAGCGAGCATGGCAGAACCCATATTTACTATTGCAAGGGGTAGAGAAAAAGGATTTATCTTCTTAAGTGAGAGGAAAGCTGCAAAGGAATCATTCATAATCTGTTCAACACAAAAATAAATAAATAGTCAATAAATCAAAGCAATCAGCTTGCAGAATATAATAACCTTCTTGCTCCATCATGGATTGCATTTGACAACAATTTCAAGCCATGACAACGGTAGATATTACAACTTCCGACAGATGTATGATGCTTCTAAGTATAAAATCAACTGCCAAATAGATCACCAGTCTCTACTTGATCAAGTGCTATATCTAAATATTCGAGAGAGTGATTACCTGTATGCCGCCCATTGCTGAGCCAATCAAAACCCCACATTTTTGTTTATCTAATTCATCCATTACATCTTTAGTAATTCCACCATCAGCCAAGGCTTTTTTCCCAGCTGTTAGCATATACAGCATAAATTTATCCATCCTCTTTGAAAGTTTTGGTGCTACCCAGCCGTCAGTTGAGAATGACTTGATCTCGCCAGCAATCCTCTGAAGACAAAGAAAACTTAGAACAAAAGTTACAGGAGCCAAACAACAGAGATTAAAAATTTGAATGAAACATCATTTACCGTTGGAAATTCTGCACAGTCAAAATTATCAATCTCGCTTACGCCACTAACCCCATCAAGTAGATTATTGTAGAAGACATCTGGATCATGACCAAGAGATGTCACCACACCCAATCCCGTCACAACTACTCGCCTTTGCGTTATAAGAGGTTTCCTCGTCGTTGTAACTTCTAGAGCAGGTTGCACATCTACAGTCATTGCTTTACCTTGAAATTTTTCAAATGTCGGGCCATAGTTGAGTAACACAACATGAATAATTGACCATAGTCCATGAATCATGGTCACAAGGTGGATTTCTTTATCATAAGCACAACTTTGAAGATCAAACTAGCAGGCAAATTCCTACCAATCAACAAAGTAAATGCCAGCAACCTTGGTAGAAAGTGAAGGTCTAGAACTTGGAAAGAATTAAGTAATAGATGCACATTTTATTTTAAGGGAAAGGAAATGAGGAATTATAATCCTAAAGGTGCGCATTATGTAAACACTGGTAAATCAATATGTTAGGTGTAAAATTAATGGTTTCAACTCGACGGACGAAGAGTCTGGTTGATGAAATTTTCAGCAAAAGTGGAGTTTCTCAACAATATGACACAGAATTTTTGTCCAAGATTACTAAAAGTTCAAGAAAGGAGATGCTTATCTTCCGGTTCTTTACTTAATGTTTTTATTTTCCCATTCTTCAATTCCTTTCAAGGGGGGTTTGGTTGGGAATTCTTTTTCTATTCCAAGGAATCATGATTATGGGAATCTTATAAATGTGTTTGCTAAGCCTTAAGCTGTTAAGCATTCTGGGAATGTTATTTGGCAACGGGGAAGCTCATCTTCAAAAGCTAATAGAATAAAAGGCAAAATGTATTACAGAATCTTTACACATAAGAATTCAATAGCATAGATCCATAAACCAAATGAATTCAAAAACATAGACCGCCTCCAGTAGCCAAATGAATTAAAGAATCTTTACACATAAAAATTGTCATCCTTATAAGTCATTCTCTTTTTATTGCACAATTATGCTTCATAAAATAAGAAGACATGATGTTGAAGCCCATTTAAGTGTATCTAAGTACCTCTCTGTGAACACCCATTTTTGTTCGCCCTTTATTTAATTTTATTCTAACTTTATTAACACTATTATACTACTATTGTTATTTCATTTTTTATATATTTCAGGAAAAATCAAAATAGAAGAAGAAAAGAGGAGAAGAAAGATGGAGGAAAGGCCCAATCCAAAAAAAGGGGGGAAAAAGAAAAGACCCAAACAGCCAAAAAGAAAAAAAAAGAACAGTCCAGCGAACCGGGTTGAGCCGACCCGGTTCGGCCTAGCTTGCTCGTCCTCTAACCCGGTTTCACCCCCACCCAATCTTTTATCCCCTTCTTCCATCATTTACCCTAGCAGCCAGCAGCCACACTACATCACCCACTGTATCTTTTTCATCTCCTTCTTCCCTCACATCACCTCAAAACCGCCACTTCTAACCTAGCCATTTACCCACCATCTCTTCATCTCCCCCCTCCAACTCTCCACCAAAAACGCAGCCCCACACCCTCCTTCAAACCACCAGTTTTTCCTCTTCTCTTCCTCATCACCTCTCTCTACCCATTGGACAAAACCGACGCCCTTTCCTTTCACCCACTCACCTCTTTTACCCAGAAAATTTTCCTCTTTCCTTCTCTTCCACACGCAAGCCATCAAGAACCGCGTCCCCTCCTCTGCTTCGAGCCGCACCACACGTCCCCTCCTCTGTTTCGAACCGCGACCTCTGCACACGCAACCGCCGCTCATGCATACGAAACCTCGTTAGCAACTGAGATTGTCGTGGATCTGCTGGGTAACAAGGAGTTCGAGTCCATCTCCCCTCACTATAAAAGTCGAAGCAAGGCGGAGAAGAAGAGGGGGCGGCAGAGTTATTTTTTCCCTCTGTTGTGAAGTTTCATTTTTTCTCTACTCTATATTTCACGAAAATTAGGTAGGGAGAGTAGGAGAAAGTTTCTTTAATTCCAATTGATTCATCTAAAAAATCTCAAATTTCTTGTTCTTTTTTGGGAAGAGAGAATGTAAAATTCCTGGCTTCATAGGGAAGAGATTTTCAGTTCCGTGAGGAGTGTTCTATATTTCCTTTTTAAGAAATTTCGAAAAAGGAGATTGAAAAGTTAGGGGAGTTACAATTATTGTATTCAGTCACAGAAGGCACTTGTTTGGTAACTTTAATTCTTCTACCTTTGCTATTTCCTTTTGTTGCTGTTTCTGTGTGGAATTCATTAAATCCATATGAATCATTGTCTCCATTTGTTAATGATGCATATAATCTGTTAGATAAAATGCTCAGTTTTCTGCTATGTGTTAAAATTAGGATGACATGAGTCTGATTAAGCTAGCCCCTCTGTTTCTTGATCATGCCAAAGTAACTTGAAAGTCATTTTTGAAAGAACTAAGAACCTCAATCCCTCTGTTCCTTGATCTGCGTTTTTTATTTATTTATTATTATTTTTTTACTATGTTTTGTTGGATTTAAACTCATATGATTTATTTTAACATGATTTCAATATAAAAAAAAAACGAAAAATGACAAATTATTCTGCAGCATTTATAAATCTTGTGTAGCAATTCCCTCCTTAATTTTATAAGTGTTTTAAAACTAAAAAATAGAGAACCCCCTTGGTGAAATAAATAATTCTTAATTAGTATTTAATTCCTTCCCCATATAAAAGGTTTTCAATCAAAATGAATCAATCTGTTAATTTCCAAGAAGATTTTTATTGATTTGTTGATTTTCTAGAATGCTTTAAATGACATTTATATTTATTAAAGATACCCACTAAAATCCCATCCTATCATTAACTCATAATGGTGATTGCAATGTTATTAATGTAGTTGATCCTTTTTGGTTTTCTTTTATTTTTCATTTATTGTTTCTTATTAGTAATAATAAATGCTAAAGTTAGTACCTTCTTTTTAAAACGAAATCTTAAAACAAAAAAAAATATGAATCCCTTTGATTGTATAATTGATTGATTCTAAAAATAAAAAAAATTTCAAGTAAAAAAAGAAGGGGTAAATTAAATATTTTAAGAGTTACTAATAATTTGCACAATTAATTTGGGTAATCGTTTTTAACTGATGTTCTAGGGTGCCGTGGGGTTAAATCTTCATGCCTTCCCTAAACATAATCGGCTCCCGAGCTCGATCTTGGTTTCAAAGACCGTTTTTAAGGGTTTTCCAATTTTTCCTAAATTAAATAAAATTGGTGGCGACTCCATGTTTATTTTCTAAAAGAAACACTAGTTTTCTTTTTTACCGTCGTTGTGCCGCGATCTCGGTCGCGACACTCTCTTCCTACATTGACACCAATTGGGACAAGTACTGAAGTAGAGATATGCAGCCCTGTAAGTTGGTACCAAGAGAATTCAACCGGAAAAATAGTTCTGGATTCCAATTCTTTTACAATTTATGGCTTCAAATTGTTGGTGTATGATACAATTAATTAATTCCCAATTCTTGGTACTACTAACAATTTAAAGTTCATACAGTACTTGTACCAATTTTGCTAACAGTTTATGATGCCGAGAAAAATAGAAAGATCGGGGTGAATTGGGAAGAACACATTACATATTACATATTACATATTACATATTACATATTACATATATATATATAGGAAGAAGTGGAAGCGCTATCCTCCTCTATCTTTTGTACAAGGCATGCCCAGGCAAATTCGACCCATGCAAGGCCCCGTGATCAGCTTTGATATGAGGGCGATGACTGAGTGGAGAGCGCCTGTCAAAGCGGTGGCTCCAGTCGGTGAGGGCATCGGTGATTAGTGAAATTAGGTGGAGACGTTGTAGTGACAAACAGTAGAGAGGCAAGCTCGAGGAGGGTGGAAATACAAGAAAGAGCAAAGGCTCGAATTGGTCTCCGAAAAATTCAGAGACTCGAACAAGGGTGGAAATACAAGAAAGAGTAAAGGCTCGAATGCGTCCCCGGAAAATTCATGGACTCACTTTTGCTCCCTAAAAAAAATAAATTTATTCATTTAATCTCTCAAATCTACAAACGCGAGATATATTAGTCTTTTATTCCACTTTCAACATCTATTTATTTGCCTATGCGTTCTGTTAACCATCATGTTTGACTCGTTAATAGTCTTGTATGTCCTATGACAAATTTCTACCATGAAAAAAGGAATAAAAGTGGTGTAAAATTTTAAAACCCTAATACCTGAAAATTCTGCATGTTTTCATTTTTTATTCGTTTTTCACTACGGAAATTTGTCTTAGACTATACATGACCACTAACGAATTAGGCAGGATGGTTAACAAGACACATAGACAAGTAAATGAATATTGGAAATGGAAGGATGGACTAATGTGTCCCGCGTTTGTAAATTTGAGGGACTTAATAGATAAAAAAAAAAATTCAAAGACCAAAAATGGGTCCTTTAAATTTTTCGGGGATCAATTTGGGTCTTTATTCTATAAGAAATTGTGTTTGGTCCAGCAGATGTGATAAGAGATTTTATTGGATCGACAAGAAAATAACATTTTTAATGTTTGGTTCATAAGTAAATTAAGAAAGAAATTTTAAAATTAATTTATTTTAATTGAATCATTCCCCTCACTTTTCGTTCAAAAAAAATTGAATCAAACAATAAAAGTTTATAAAAATCTCCCTCCTCCCTATCTTTCCCCCGGCCAAACTCTATATTAAGGACCCAAGAGTCTACTTAAATAATTAAAATTTAAATAGGTTTTTGAATTTTAAAACTTTGTAATTCAAGTGTCTAAATTTTTTTAAAAAATCGAAATTGAATCCATCATACACGTTTCGTTAAGGTTCCTAAATTTTCATTAGAGTTATGTTAAGTAACTTTTCATTTGTGCTTCTGTGAGTATCTGAATTTCGTGGGGAAAAAAATCCCACTAAACACGGTATCGTTCCAATTAATATTTGATGAAGTGAAACAATAGTCCTCACTCCTCAGTAATATACAGATTAATCCAAGTTTGTTAATGTCTGATGAAGCAAAGTAGGAAACCAATGAAGCTATAGCAGGAGAATAAATAAAGCAATTTTTTATTTTTATTATAGCTAAAAACATAATCAGAAATCATAAATAGTAAAACAAACGAATAAATAAACCCACAAATAAAAACGGATGCTTTATATTATGTCTTAACAACTCAGATAAATTGTATCATCATATAATAACCACAAAGGTGCACCCCAGAGTTCACTATTAACCAGAAAACATTTTGCCCCAAAAAGTAATGCAGATTAAACTTTAAAAAAAAATTACCAGATTGGAGCACTTGATTGAAACGCCTATGACTGCGATTAAAAGTACAAATGTTGGTTCCAAAAAGCTCGTTGTAGAGCTCCAAAGAGTTCATGAGACCGTGAAATTTGAAGTGAGAAAAGTCGGGCACGTGCTTCCTCCGACAAAAGCATGTGATGTCAAACGAGTGTGCCATGCAAGCAGCCATAAACCACGTGGAGAGTGAAGAGTAAGCCAAGGAAGAAGAAGAAGAAGAAGAAGAAGAAGAAGAAGAAGGGAAAAGAAAGAGGACAAAGATTCTAATATCAGACTCAGAGAGAAGGTGGAAGAAAAATATCAAATGGTGCAATATTTTTCTTTTTCATGAAGGTGACATATATTCATAGACTAATCTTCTTGCATTTCTTAACAAAGTTTTTTTTTTATACATAAAATAAAACAGCATTGTATATTTAAGAAATTTAATATCTCTACGCATGATAAAATCGACCCCCACAGTTTGCTTTAAAAACTCAAACATCCATGCAACTACATTTTAACCATTTATCAACATATTTGGTACATAGATTAATGATAGGAAGGTAAATTGGTTAAATTCCTTGCCAATCGACAAAGTTAATGCCAACAAACTTGGTAGAAATGTGGTAGAAAGATTAAAAGATATTGATTGATTGACTTTTAAAACTAGCTAAAAATTCTTTGCAAAAATTACAATGTGAGTTTTTTTCCTAAACTTGTTTGATTTCTTGTGATTATTTTAACGTCCATAAAAATTAGAATTAAAATTTAATATATTGTTAGTATAAACTTTTTGATACTATTATACACTATAAATTTTTTTTACAAATGAATCATACATTACTCAATATATTACTTTTAATGTAATTATTAAAAGAAATAAACATATTTGATGATGTGTTAATACATAATTAACTGATCAATTAAAAAAAAAATTTAAGTTGATAATGCATTATAGCTAAATCATAAATTTGATATTATTTTGTCTTGTGGGGAAGTAATGTATGGTGAATCATATATCTTAATAAAGTTGATTGCTTAATAATGCTATTGAAGAATAGGATAATATAGGTGTTTTTTTTTTTAATAGGACTTGGAAGATAATCTATAATCTATAATCTATAATATATACAAAGTAGAATGATTCAAGTTTCTACATATAGCAAGTTTTTACATGTGGCGATCAATCAGAGAGTCTCAAGTGAAACAATACACGTGTCATTCTCACAGCGCACAAAATTTCGGCTCATTAATTACCTACTACATGGATCATATTTTGATTTTTGATTTTTTTACTTATTATCTCTATCAACATTATTTTGATATGCTGGACATATTAGCCATTAATTTAATTGGATTTTTTGGGATCAAATCATTAGTGAATCAAATCTGATTTTTTTTTTTTTAAAAAAATCTCGACTACTATAAATATATTTGAATCAAAACACAAGTAGCACACTTTTTTTTTTCATTTGTTCTTTCGCATGACAACAATGATTGGGAATTGTTGTTTTTGGGATAAGCTCGGGCTACCGAGATTCTAATAGGCACTCTAACATGTGGCACTGCGGAATTAAAATATTGCAAAAATGTGACTCAAATAACCTATTGCTATAGGAATTAACATAGAGTTTGATGATAATCAATAGTTTTTTTCTCTTCAGGAATCCAACTTCATCGTAATGGGCAAAGTTGAATGTTGACCATGAATGTTGTTGGTATAATTCTTGTGTCTGTGACTATACACTCATTCATGACTCATATCTCTACTTTTGTCGAAAGTGTTACAACTTATATCTTCTTTATTTATTTTATAGTTTTTTTGTTTGTTTAGAAATTAACATTGTTCAAATTTTTTGACGTGTTTTTACAGATTTTGTATCAAGGTTCGGGTCATAGATGGTATAAATTCTGCAATTTTTTTTTATATTCGATCAAGAGGCGGCCAAAATATTATTCAATAAAAGATGTTCGGAGATGTTTCATTCTAACGGGATTACAAATTTAGTTCCAGCCGAAATTTCTGAATTGATGGATCAAACATTTCTCTTTGAAGGTAACTGGGCTTTCACTATCTGACATGGAAAAGTCTTATTGTATAAAAAAACTCACCAACAATGGCGACCTCTTGCTAAAGTTCAATGCCTTTGTAATGCATAGGAGTTAATTTTAGTCATTATATTGGAATTTCATGTATGTGTATTTTTATGCTTAAAATGTTATTCAATATTTAGTTTTCAATTCTATTTTGTTTAAAGTAAATTTATGCGATTATCTGAAGAGTTTATGTCATTATAATTACTAATGAAGACCAAAATTTAGCATTATTCCAATCTAATGCAATACACAAATTGAGTTCCAATTATAAAAAAAGAAATTCGAATTTTATTTAATGACTAATTAAGACCAAAATATATCTCATTATAATGCTATTTATATCATTCAATAGGCCACTTGAATTTCGGTATAAATTAATTAAAAAATGAATTCTTTAGGTCATAAAATCAATAGCCGAACAATTCTAATGACTAAAGAAAATAATCATAAAATCTTGCTAATATTAGCTCGATATTGAAAGAAAGAATTTCGAATTTTGAATCATTTTTTGCCAAAATTTGGAACATATCTTTAAAATCAGTATACAAAGATTACAAATAACATCAAATATTTCTACTATAGGGATATAACCAACAAATCAGCAAATATAGACATTCCAAGCAAATAAAAATCAATATTTCTAACATCAAGATAATCAGCAAATCAGAAAATCAATAAATGATCCGAATATCATTCAACGGATGGACTAATATATCAGCCAATATCTCCTAATATCTTTATAATAAATGTTGAATCACGAAATCAACAAAATTTTCTTATTTTTCACGTGTTAGAATTATGATTAATTAGATGCAATCATATATCAATCTTTCTTTCTTTTTTTAACAAGAATATCAATCTTTTAATGCAATCATAATTTGTTTTTTACTTTTTACATTTTTTTATATTCTTACTTGCTTTAAAACTTTCTTATTATAACATGTGGTAAATTTTCATAATTTGTTTTTGTAACATTCATAATTGCTATAAAAACTTTTTTAATTATAACATACACTAAAAATTATATGCAATCAAATCACTAATTTTTTTTTTTACTAATTCTTATAAAATTTTGAAAAGTTACTAAAGTATGCAATAAAATCATTAATTCTTTCTATTATATATGAAAGCACATGGAGAAAAATACATTTAAAATAGATAACTAATATTTTAGGTGAAAGCATGTTTATATATGAATCACTAAGAAAATTGTATTGTATAATAATTTCATTTCATTACTTTTTTGTAATTCATGATTTTAATTCTTTCATTATTATTTTAATTATTTTTTATTATTATGTTCTCCCCTAATTAATTTACCGAAGATTTTATTTTATCAAGCACCTTTGAAATTTATTTTACCAAATTAATATATAATTAATTCCATGACAGAAAAATTGAATTAATTTATGCTTAGATATAATTGATTTAATAAACTATATTTAGAAGGTTTGTCTTATCAGTTTGATATGTCCTACATTATAATATAGTATAGTTTCAAAACATATCAAATTAATTATTTTCCTTTAATTTAATGATTAGTTGATTAAATTTAATAATATTTGATATTTGATATATAAAAATACTAACGAATGCAGATAAATATTTTTGAATTTAAAAATATAAAAAATTACACTTTTAAACCAATATGCATAACATCCGATGCAAGACATGGGAAAATGGACTTCTTATAAGTAAAAAGAGAAGAGAAAAATTATATGTGAGATGAGTATGTTTTCAAAAAATGGTTAAGTTGCATAGCAAAAAAAAATATCAAATAGATTGTAAGAAAGAAGAAAAATAATAATATGATAAATAAATATATTTTGTAAAAATGGTTCGCTTGCACTGGGAAGAGTAGAATTAACTCAAATAGATTTTCAAGAAGGAATAGAAAATAATATGATAGATAAATATATTTTCTAAAGATAGTTATCTTGAACGGGAAAAGAGGAGAAAAATTAAAATATAATTTTAAGATATAATAAAATAAATAATATAATAAATGAATATATTTTCTAAAAATGATTAACTTGCACCAGACAAACAGATGAAATAAATCAAATGGATTTTAAAGAGATAAGAAGAAAAATAATATGGTAGACACTTATATTTTCTTAAATGGCAAACTAACATGGGAAAAATATGAGAAATAAATCAAACAGATTTTCAAGAGAGAAGGAAAAAGTAATATGATAGATAAATATATTTTATAAAAATTATTAACTTGCACAGGATAAAGAGAAGAAATAAATCAAATAGATTTTCAAGAGAGAAAAAGAAAAATTTATGATAGAGATACATTTTGTTTTTGGACAAGAGATACATATATTTTCTAAAAAATGGTTAACTTGCATGAGAAAATAGATACATAAATCAAATAGATTTTCAAGAGATAAGAGAAAAATAACATGATAAAGAAATATATTTTCTAAAAATGGTTAACATGCACGAGAAAATATTAGAAATAAATCAAATATATTTATAAGAAAGAAGAAAAATGATAGTATGTTCAAAATAAATTTAGACAATTTTTATATATATATTTCCTCACAAAAAATTTTAAACCACAAAACGTAAAATCAAGAATTACATATTTCAAAATGGAATCCTAAAAAATTTGAATATTCCCCGTGCATGGCACGGGCCCACATACTAGTATTAAATAAATTTGGATTTATCACCCGGTGCATAAGATGATTTGGACTACTGCTAGCAACACACCCTCTACCACACTTTTTTCAACATACTCACTTCTATTGGTTGAAATTCATGTGGGTCCCACTATTTTGGAAATGGGTCCCATTAATTCATGTGGGTCCCACTTGAACTTTGTAGGACCTTCATGAATTTCAACCAATAAGAGGGAATGTGTTGGAAAGAGTGTGTTAGATAATGTGTTGCTAGCATTTCTCTGAGATGATTAAAATTGCATTACCGATAAATCAATTAAGTTAAACAAAATCGATTCAAGTGAAATCAAAATACTGATATTGTCGTCCCTTATGGTCTTACTCAGCTTGAGAGATTAGTTTTCATGGTTGCACGCAGGATACCTGGGAAGCAAAAAAAAATATTGATATTATGTTGGTCTTCACTTAATCTTGGCTTATTTAAATTATTTTATTTATTTATTTTAGTTTCATTTCATCAAAATTTATTTTAAATTAATGTAATCGTACTAAATATTCTCCCCATAAATCTATTATTACTTGTGAAATCCCTATTATTATTAGTATATATTAACGTCAAAAGTATACAACTTTCTCTTTGTCTCCTACTCTCCTACGTTGTTCTAAAATGATTTGCTATACATATAAGATTCTCTATCCCTCTCTCCTATTTGGACAAAAAAATTATAAAAAGAAACCCTCATTGATTTTTCAAAGGAATTCTCTCTCAATTTTCGTCACCATGATCGTGGCGGGATGGTGAAAAAAGAAAAAAAAAAAATGAAATCACTGCCAATTTTATTTTATTAAATCAATCGGAGTTTCTAAACTACTATAGAAAGTACTCGGATTGAAGCCCTTTTTTTTTTTTAATTTTTTTTTTTAAGTTTGCATAAAAGCAACAAATGAAGGTAAAGAAATAAAACCTGTAAAGAAACTAGTAAAGAAAGCAGTAAAAAAAAACATAAAGGCTGAAAATGTATATATATTTTTATTAATATTTCTAACATGTTAAAAAACAAAAATAGAAATGTTGTGTTAAAAATTGTGTATTCAATTTCTTAAAAGCTTAAAAGTTACTATTTTCAATACAATATTTTTATTTTTTGTTTTCTTAACAATTTAGGGGTGATAATAGGTCATGCCGCTCGTCGGGGGACCTATGACCTACTATATTTAAGGTCCTAGCTCAGCCTAACCTATTAAGTAAAAAGCTCAAGTCAACGCTTTTTAAAAAACTTATATAGCTAAAGAGGCCATGCCTAGTTGCTTTAAAAAAAAGCCTATTATGCCTATTTAATGCATACACACATAAATATATATATGTATAATATAATATATAGTATATTATAATACTATAATATATTATTTAAATTATTTATAATATTTGAAAGTAAAGGCCTATTGGCCATGTAGTGACCTACTTTCCTGTTTATCTGTGAATGTCTAGTAACCTAATTATTAGTATAGGTCTACCCACTTCTTTATCATAAGAGGCCTACGAGCCTATTTACAAGTGAAGGTCTATGACCTACTTATAGTGGAGCCATATTTAAAGGTCTAGTTGATAAGTAGATTTTTAAGTGGGTTTTCAGGCTAGACTAGGCTCAGGCCTTAAAAATTGGTCTATATCAGGTTAATAGGTCAGGTTCAGGTCTCGAGATTGGAACGCGGGCCAGGCTCAGGCTTGTTAGGGCCTAGCTCGGCCTAGCATATTCTCACCCTTACTTAACATGTGTAAGGTTATACAGGTTAGAAAAATCAAATTTTTATTTCTCATAGTATGACATATGTTATCATTAGGATATTTTAAAGAGGGTTATTTTTTGGTAACCATGACATTGGTATGAAGTATTCACCATTGTTAGCAGTGACTAATCTCCGTCGGGGAACCTATTGGGCACACATTGTGGGTTCTCCCCTCCCAACCAGGTTTTTTCCATACACAAGAGTTAGGATTCGAACCACTGATCACTCGCTTAAGGTGCTTAAGTCCTTTACCACTTGGATCAACCGCATGTTAGTTTTAAAGTGGGTTTGTTTCAATTAAATAAAAAATTGTTTGTAAAGTAAATAAATAAGAGTAACATACTTAAGGGTAAACATACTTAATCTTACTTACTCATATTTTTTTTTTAAATGCACATTAAAACATACTTATCTTTTTTTAAGAACAACACAAATCACTTAAGGTTTCATTGACAAAAATTAAAAGTTAGAATTTTTTTTTTGTTTTATATTATTTAATATGTGTTGCTTGTGTTATATGAGTTAGTACTATTTCTTTAATACTATAATTTTAATTAAGATAATACATGTTAAATGATATGTGCATAAACTTTTTCTTACTCAAATAAATTTTTAGAATTTCTCAATAAGCTCTTTCACTAATGGATTCTCTATGATAAAATGTGCCTTTTAGTAAAAAATCTTTCTTTCTTTGTTTTTTTTCCCAAAGGAAAACGAGCTGATCCAATATCAAAATGTTTTCTTGACATATATAAAAAGTATATAACCTTACATGCAAAGTGTGCAATATAATTAGAATATTAATAAAAAAAGTTTAAATTAAATCAAATATACCCAAACAATATATCTATACAAATATAAAATATATAAGTACTCTAACATTATTTTTATTTTATTTTCTTTTTTCCTAAAATGTGAATTCACTTATATTTGCTATTCAACTTTTTCGATATAGACCCTCTAAATTGAGTAAAAATATAAAGTGAGAGAAAGTAAGAGAGTACTCACCCTTAATTAGCTCAAACTTCAAACAACCCACTTTAACTAGAGACGAACTTTTCAATTTTTTTTGTGTAGAAACCGATTTTACATTTTTAATCACTTTAGATGAGTATTGATCCCATTTTTTCCCAAGCTGAGTGGGACAAAACTTGGTGAAGAGAACCAACAAAGATTTTGTTGGGCCATTAATAAGAAAGCCTGGACCCATGTTGCCTGTTTGGTTTAATAATAATGGGCTGTTATATTCAAAACTGGACCAATCCATGTGGTTCTGACTTCTCTTTAACACCTCTTAATAATTGCATTGCACCTACCCACTGAAAATGAACAAGAACAACAACACTGAGAACTTCCAACAAAGACTCAATGTTTGAACCTTGAATTGAAAAAAAGGGTTTTATGTTTCTGCAACATGCGATTCTTCTGTTGGTCAAATAACCTCAAAGTTCTCAGCTTGAGGTTATCCTGATGGAACCCAACTCCATAGCTCTTCAATTTGTTCTCCTTCTTCTGCTTTTTTTGCTTCTTCTTGTTCACGGACTCGCTTCCAATGTGGTGAGTATCATATACTATTATATATTTATTTTTTGGAAATGTTCAAAATTTTATTTTTTTGTTACAATGTGAATCCATTTTATCAAATCTTTGTTTTGCTTGTAGACACTTAATGAGACTTGTGGTTACTCAGCTGCTTCTCTCAATAGAGACACTAAAGGTATCCTTTTTTTTTTTTTTTTGGGTGAGTTTTGTTTTGATATAATTTGTCATTTCACCTTTCCTGAAAATGCATAAAAAAATGGTACAATAGAAATTTAATTTGTTATTTTGCATTGGTTTCCATATAAATTAACTAGTGGAACATGATGTTCATAGTTAAAATTAAAGATTATGATGTTTAATTTACAAAGCCCTAAACCTCTTGTTGTTTTTTTTTTTTAACCATTCTGACTGTTTTACCCTCTTTAGCATCACACTTTGCAAGTTAGATGTCTAGTCTTTCAGCGTTTTTTTTTTTTTTTTTAATTTTTTTTTTTACTGTTATCCTGAATGGTGGCTTTGACTGCAACGTGTGACATATAATGGTTTATGTTGAAACTTAATTGTTGACATATAGCTAAGTGCATGCTCTTGAAGATTGTTTGACAAATCTACATGAGTGTTTTAGAAAAGAGCTCTGCTATATGACATGAATCCTTTGATGTGAATGGGATTATGAAAGCTTTTCAAAGTAGGAAATGGAATGAAGCAGTTAAAAGCACACTCCTTCATTTATGGAAGAGTTGGCTTATAACCAATCAAAAGAAGTCGACTCATTTGTATGGTATTTCGTAAAGTGCTTCATAATTTTGATAATACCATGCAATTTTTGTTCATTTGATAGTGCTTGAAGTTACAATTTAATAGTCATTTTTCTATGTTAGAGTAGACTCTGACTCTGATTACTCATGCTTTAGTATTAAAAAATATTTTTCCCCTTGTACAGAATCATGCCCAACTGGTTGGGTTATTGACACTAACAAGACCAAGTGCTTTCTCCATGTTGGGAGATCTCAATCTTGGAATGAGTCAGAGACATGTTGTAATATGTATGGCGGACATTTAGCATCATTGACATCACTTCAGGAACTACACTTTGCTCAGAGTCTATGTGGTGATTCTATTAATAGATGTTGGATTGGTGGAAGAAGACTCAACTCCACTGCTGGTTATGAGTGGGTGGTCTGATAATTCTCAGTGGAATTCGTCCATATTTCCTTTGGCCGATGTTCAATCCAATTGCACTCAACTATCCTGTCATATAAACTATGCAGACAATTTATGTACATTAATGATTAATTCAACCTCTCTCATGAGTGAGAGATGCAACAATCCTCATTCTTCTGTATGTGTACTTGATATAGGTAAGCCCTTGTTGTATATTCACTACCAATTCTCATTTTACTTTCATTAGATTTTCGATATTTATATTTTTTAATATTTTACTCTCTAAAAATGTTTGTCTTTTGCTCTTTATTCTTGAGAAATATTCTACATTGTTGCTCATCTTTCCTTTTTTATTAATAAATTCTCAGATACAAAATGTGACCATATGCACTGCCATAGGGAATACCTTATCATTCTTGCAGTAGTGAGTGCAGTGATACTCTCCACAACATTAGCAGTGGTGCTTTGGCTTCTTTTATATAAGCGGGGCAAGAAGAGAAGACGGTCTAGAAAACTATATGATCCAGTAGCCTCTCTTCCATCATGGAAAGTCTTTACCAAAGAGGAGTTAAGGTCAGTTACAAAAAATTTCAGTGAAGGTAACCGTCTTGTTGGGGATGCCAAGACTGGTGGTACATACAGTGGGGTCCTACCAGATGGCTCAAAGGTTGCAGTTAAGAGACTAAAGAGGTCAAGCTTTCAAAGGAAAAAAGAGTTCTATTCTGAAATTGGCAGGGTAGCAAGACTTCGCCATCCAAATCTGGTGGCTGTGATGGGGTGCTGCTATGATCATGGTGACCGCTTCATTGTTTATGAGTTTGTAGCTAATGGGCCCCTAGATAAATGGCTACATCACATACCAAGGGGAGGTCGCAGCTTAGATTGGGCTATGAGGATGAAAATTGCCACGACGCTTGCTCAAGGAATTGCGTATGTTCAAAATATACTTTTTCTTTGATAACTTGGTCATTTTCAGCATGTTACTCTATACGTTTTCTTTCTCCTTAATAAGATGCGTAAATTTTCACTAGGTTAATAAAAATCTTCTTACCATCTTAATGGAGATGCATACATTTTCTTGCCATATAACTAACTATAGGCAGTAAGGTCATTCTCCCTTGGTCTTTGCATGCATACTTTATCATTTGTACTGCATCGCCACTTTGAATTATTTGTAGTAAGTGTTAGAACATCTGAAAAATATTTCATAATATCTTTATTATATCTTATAATATATTAGAGTATCCTAGATGACCTCTTAGAATTTATTTCTTATTTATATTTCATGCTTTGTTTCCTTATTTAATAACAGCTAGGAGTTTACTGTTAGTATAAATAAGGCTATTGGGTTTGTCTTTTATATCACATGATCATTACATCAAATCAATGTTGGTTGCATATTACTCTGAATCTCTATCCTCTCTCCCTTTTCCTTTTTTCCATACCTAAAACCCTCAATTCAGCATGATATCAGAGTGGTATCATCTTTCGTGCCTGTCTCGTCTTATTCTGTTACTGGGTTCTCAACAATATAGAACTCCGATTAGCCACCTCTCCTGCTGCGTTCTCTTTTTGGCACCCTCTCGTTATCTCTCTCCTGTCACTTTGCCCCTCCTGTTCATAGCTGTCAGTGGCAGTTCACCTTCATCAGTGGGCTTTTCTCCCAGCCGCTGCCACCATCTTCTCCAGAATCCATAAATCTGCCAGGCTGCGTGTTTTTCTCCCCACAACTGTGATCTCATATTTATGCACCTGTGGTCCATATCTCCTTCAACCAGCACCTCCATCATGTTCAATGTTCTGATCAGCTTCTCCCCGGGATCATGCTGTCATTGGAGTTCAGATGCGCCTCCATGCACAAATCCTTCACTGCATCTCCTGTGTCCATGTGCCACCTTCTTGTGGCGCATGAGGGCGTGTCCAGTGATTGTCTATTGCTGCAGTTGACGTCACTGGACATCCCTCTTTTCCCCTTAGCTTTCCACACTTTGGACAGCCTAGAACTCGGGCCCAGCAATTGATCTATGGGCTACCCATTATTCTTGCCCAGTTCAGGCCTATGGACTCTAACAGATCATTTAAAACATGCAGATGTCAGTAACTTAGTATCAACCTCCGAGGATGTTTTCCTGGATGATTATATAAAGTTGCTTTACATCATTGTTTGCTCAGGCCTATTTGTCCAGTATGCAACAGATTGCCAGATAATTTGTGTTCCCACAGTAGCAGATTGGCCAAGTTCTATCAAGTTATCGAAACTTGTTTGCTTTTCTTTATGGATATTATGCTACCTCCATTGTGTAAAGTGTAAACTCTAACCTGGCCTTGTATGCTTTCTAGGATATCGGGAAGAGACCTGATAGCTTTTCGGTATCTTTTCATGCACTAGTAGATAGCCAAGTAAAATTATATAAAGGGTAATTTAGGAGAAAGCATCTTCTGCCTATCAAGAAGAAAGAGCGGAGGAAAGGTGTAGTGAAGAAAGTAGAGGGGAATAGAGTAAGACCTATTTCAAGAGGAACCGGATACATTTTTGTTGAGTTTATTACAGGCTTAACTCAAACAAAATGAAAAGAAGACTCCATAGCATATCATTTTAAATGTAATGGCTATTTATTATTTTATTACTTATAAGAGACTTGTTTTTTTTTCCTGTTTCAACAGGTTTCTGCATGACAACGTTAAGCCACAAGTTGTGCATCGAGATATACGTGCGACCAATGTACTGCTGGATGAGGAGTTTGGAGCACACCTTATGGGTGTTGGTCTGTCCAAGTTTGTGCCATATGAAGTGATGCATGAGAGGACTGTCATGGCAGGTGGTACCTACGGATATCTTGCACCCGAATTCGTGTATAGAAATGAGCTTACAACAAAGAGTGATGTCTACAGTTTTGGCGTCCTACTACTCGAAATAGTGACCGGACGTCGACCTGCACAGGCAGTTGATTCTGTAGGTTGGCAGAGTGTATTTGAATGGGCTACACCTCTTGTGCAAGCTAATCGCTACCCTGAACTCTTGGATCCTCACATAACTTCCTCCTCTACTAGTATCAACCCAGAGGCTAGTACCATCCAGAAAGTGGTTGACCTTGTCTATTCTTGCACACAGCATGTCCCATCTATGCGCCCTAGAATGTCTCATGTTGTTCATCAGCTACAACAGCTTGCCCAGCCACCTTCAAAGTAAAGCTAATCTAACAATATTAAGCTCAAATTTCTGTACCTATAACAGTATTTTAACATGCCCTTCTTTGGGTACGAAATTAGCTTTGATAAAGTATCAAGTAGGAGCTAGAGTTAGACTTGGTAAATTCTGCTAGCATACTCTTTTAAGTCGTACATGTAGTGTTAATTGAGCAAGGTATCACTGTTGATGGAATTATGCCACCCTTTTGTCATTCTTAGAACTATAAAACTCAGTTTTGATTTTGCTAAACGTGTTTAAAAGAAAGTAACAAATTTTTAACTTCTACATTCATTAAAATTTAGTTATAGGTATCAAAGATCATTCTGACCACAATAATCTCGCAAAATTGGATATATCTTAACAATATTCATTCTATCAAAATTACTTTAAAAAAGTATTCAAATACAAAGCAATGATTGCAACTCACTTTTAATCAAAGCTAAATTTGTAAATCCAAGCTTATCAAAATTCAGTTTCGGAAACTATAACCCAAACACACTTGAGGATTCAAGCAACTTCATTCAGGCTAGTAAAGATGTATGTGAGGTAAACATGGACTACACCAAAGGCTCCCTCCCTTGAATTACATTTTTTTTTTGGGGGGGGGGGGGGGGTGAAGTAGTTAGAATACCAATAAGACATGTATTCATACATTTTAAAAATACGAAACGGATTATTGGCAAGATAGATATATTCAAGCATAATAAGCAATCAGGATGTACAACTTTTTCTTTAAAAAATAGTTCTACAGGGCACACTTGAATGGTTCAAGCATAATAACAACCAGGATGTACAACTTTTTCTTCTCCAGGGCACACTTGAACGCTACAATATACAAACTAAAACAATGAATAGCTATTTTTGCTTGTGGTGTCAACTTGCACTTCCAAGGGCTGCTAAATGTAGCACCAATATTAGCTGGATTTGAATTGCCTAGAAAGAGAGATTGATTCGTTATTACCTCATTGCACTTCCTGCATCATATATCCAAACCCAGATTAGCATACTTACTAAAATTACATATAAAAAAAATGCAGGCAAATCATAATTCAGACCCCAAAGTCCGTGCTGGTGATCTGGAAAGAAATTGCAACCTTGTCTTGCTTTATTTTTATGGTTCAAGTTTTCTCTAGCTACATGAGTCTTATTAATATTGCCATATACACAAAAGTAAACAACCCCTATTCATCAAAAAATAAAATAAAAAATAAACAACCCCTTGAATGTAAAACCAAATGTTCACGGGCATCCAAGACAGAATCAAATGCCGAACATGAAAGATGCAATAATGGACCCATATGCTACTCATGAATAACAAATAATAACAAATAATAGATAAGCTAAAACAAACTTCATCGAATAGCTCAATAAAGTATTGATGAGAAACACATACAGCCATGCTTTATAAGAAAGCCACTTAAAACACTGAAGAAAAACCCATGTGGAGGTGGATAAATATTTTACTGATATTGTGATTATTGTTTCCAATATCAATCTTGACGTTTTCTGTTAAGAGAATCAATATCTATGATCCCTGAAAGTGTCCATAATTACCAATAAAATAGCTATATAGAAATTTTATTCTACATCAAATTCACTAACCTCAATCTATGATTTCTGTTGTTTGAGATTGTTGCTCCTCAAATAAAGTCTGTATTCTCTGCAGTAAATATCAAACCCTGGTGCTTAGCCAAAAGAATATAACCTATTCCAGAATTACACAATTACATCCTTTCTGCTCTTTCCTGAAGTTAATGTGATTAATTACTGGCAAAATAATAATGCTATATGCTGTGTTTACATTCTACCTTAACAGAGCTTCCAACTTCCTCTAGTTTCTGCAGTAGTAGCAGCTCCCCAGAAGGAGTAGAATCATGTCTCAATGACTTCGATGGAGACACCTACAAGTAACAGAAAACAGTGACAGAGGAAGGGAGGGAAAAGAGAATGAAGATAACAAGTAACCAACATGAACAATGAGAGTTATAATCAATAACCTAGATTTTTCCTGCATTAATGATTTAAGTAATTGGTCACCCAGAAGCAAAAATGACAAAAAAAAAAAAAAAAGTTAAAAATATAAATAATATATTCCCAGCACACAGGTTTTAGTTTTAGTAATGACCATATATCTGGTAAATGACTTACCATCAGAGGTAGAACATCTACTGTAGAAATCTGTCTGGAAAATATCTCATTTCTCATGTTATATAGGCGCATCATAACAGCCTGAAAAGAATTGAAGGGATGCAAAAGGCGGCCACATAACCCATGTTATCAACAATCAACATAAAGACATGGAGTCAAACACTACTGATTTTTTTGTTTGTTTGGGGGGGGTGGGGTGGTGGTCAAACACTATTGAATACCTTCCTGAATGCATTTGGATTTGCAATGCCCTGGATTTTAACATCATCACTGGGTGGCCTTCTTACACCAACATTTTCAATTCTGAGAGAATAGACACCAAAATGTGATTGCAAATATCCTGCAAATAGATATGATCATGCAATAGAAACTAAATCAAAAAATTGGTCAAAAACATAGGCAAAACAAGGAAGAAAACTGCAAATACTGCACCTTGTTCAACCACAACATCTGCGACAGAATGCAATAAAACATGCTTCTCTTTGTGCAGTACCCCAAAACAGGGAAATGGTACTGGCCTTGTAACCTGAGCTGGATAAACATATATTAGTCTATGAAAGATGTCATCGGATCCTTACGTGCAAACATTTGCATTCACACATAATCAACAGGAGTAGAAAGCCAAAACCAACCACCCATGCATCAGGATCCTCTCATGTCACAAACAAACATGACAATGTCATGTTAGGAAAAGAGAAAGACCCAAAAACAAAATTAATGAACCTTAAATTAATAGTAGTCCTAATATAATTACTTCTGTTCTTTTTCTCTTGTAACATGACCTTTCATGTTAGTGTCTTTTTCTCTTGTAACATGACCTGTCATTAGTAAGTAAACACAAGAATATCCTCACCCTACCTAGCACCCCCTCCCGAAATAAAAATAAAATGTGTAAATACTCAATTTTGTCTCTGAACAAAATTTCAGCTCTCAATTTAATCACAACTTGATCTCTAATAATCTCAAATGTTGGTTAAAATAGTCCCTAACAGGGACTAATGTGTACTCAAATTAGCCCATGAAAAAAACGAATTTGACTGACATTTGAGTTTTTCAGGCTACATTTGGATATATAGGATAGACCAAATGGAAATGGAACGGAAGAGAATGAAATGGGATAAAGTTGTCACTCCATTGTTTGGATATTTTATGATGGATTGAAATAAAATTTCAGTTTCATTGTTTGAGAAGTGGATGAAATGGTAAGACTTATAATTTTATTATTCCTATATTATCCTTATATCTAAATTAGATATTATTCTTACTTTTACATCTACTTCCCTCGTCTTGCATGTCCCAACATAGCCTTAGGGACCAAGTTGGAAGTTTTCTTTTCTCTGGGATTAAATTGAGAGCCAAAATTCGTCTCAGCAACGAAATTCACTTAAACAAGGGCGACCCAGTACACAAGGCTCCCACCTGGTGGGGCATGGCCACATGGGGAGAATAGATGTATGCAGCCTTACCTCGCAAAGCAAAAGACAGTTTCCAAAAATGACCTAGAGGTCACGAGTTAACAACTTTTTAGTTACACCAAGGCTCACCCTCTCATTATTTACTCAAGTAAAAAAAAAAACTATTTTACAAACTTGATGTAGCCAGGTTACAAAATTTAATGATCCCATGCAAATAAATTATTAAAATAAAAGAAATGGGAAAGATGGGTAATGGTAGTTAGTACCTTATAAACAATAGCATTTGGAGTGAGATAGAGGGTTCTAGAACGTATGTCCTTCCTAAGTATGAACCTCCTGACGGGGAGATATAGCAACATGAGCAACCCAATGCCCCATGCCAATATCAGCATTACTGAGTAAAGAACCCAATGCACCGTTTGATACTTCACAAAATTTTCTTCCATTTCTTGAAACGACGCCGTATATAACACAGATTCATCACCCCCTGTTTCTTCCAACAATCTCTTTTCTAAACTATCGATTTCCACAACCTCTTCTATCCTCCCCATTTTCGGCCTCAAATTCAGCACCCTTTCCTTGAGAAATATTTACAATTTTAAATCAAAATTAAGACAACACGTTGACCCAAATGGGAAAGTATAATTACTATGAATAAAATGGAAGCTTACGAGTTTTGAAGATTGCGAATTCTTTCCTTTCCGGTGCCAAATTTTCACAGTTGCAGAGCTATCTGATGCAATGCAACTCACTCTGGAGACTGGAACCAACAAACAAACCCAATTACTTATTAGTATTATTTTTTTAAACCGGGTATTTTTAGGAATAAAAAATTGATTATTTATTTATGGTTAAAGTAATGTTTTGGTCCCTGTACGTCGTGACACTGATTTTCAATTTCGTGACACTGATTTTTAATTTGGTCCCTATATGTAACACTGATTATTAATTTGGTCCCTATACGTGACATTGGTTTTCAATTTGGTCCTCACCGCTAATTGGTCCCTATATAAGAGTGACCAAATTGCAAATTATTATCACATGTAAGGATTAAATTGAAAATAATTGTCACATGTAGGGACCGATTTCAATTTTTTTTTGTTGAATTGGTCCCTACATATGACAATAATTTGTAATTTGGTCCTCTTATATCGGGATCAATTAGCGGTGAGGACCAAATTGAAAACCAATGTCACGTATAGGGACCAAATTGATAACTTTTTATGTATAGGGACCAAATTGAAAACCAGTGTCACGTATAGGGACCAAATTGATAACTTTTTACGTATAGGGACCAAATTGAAAATCAGTGTCACGTATAGGGACCAAAACATTACTTTAACCTTTATTTATTTATTAGATGGCTAGATCTGTTGTAGTTCAAGTGTGACTGGTTAAGTCTCACATTGGCTAGGAATGAACTAAATAAATGATATATAATGGAGGTGACTCATATACCTAATGCCTTAAGATTTTGGGTGGAGATGTGGTGCCTTGGTCTTTTGGTGGTCCTGGTCATTAGCCCATTATTGCTCCCGGTGCTCCCCGGACTCTCCAATAACTGGAATTCAAGTGTGACCCATATACCAAAGGTTTTGTATGTTCAGAGTAGTAGTTACTTTCTATTGATCATCCAGAAAATCAATGAACATTAGACCGAATGACTATATTTGCAACATTTAAAAATAGGAAGGCCAAATGTGCTAAAAAAATCATAAGAACCAAAATCATGCATGACCAATAATACGGGAGCAAAAATGCAGCGAAGTCTTTTTAAAATAATTAGTAGAGATTAAAATTACACTAGTTTTTTTTTTATAAATTGAGAGATTAAAATTGAATAAAAGTTTAATAAGAATTAAACAAAAAAAAAAAGTGTAATGGGCCTCAGCACTTTGGGCTTGTTAAGGAAGAACAGCAAGTGTAAACAGTGTCGACCATGACCGAATAACAAAACGGGTAAGAGTGTAGAATTGACATAAACCCTCGGCACAGGGAGAGAAATAAGAAAACAGAGGCAAGTTCAGAATGGGGACGAAGATGAAGGAGAAGAACGAGAAAGACAACAAAGCAACGGTGGAAAACAAGAAGAATGAGAAGAAGAATGAAAGCAAAGGAAACAATAATAATGTTTTTTCTTCATGCTCCTTTTCAAGCCTTGGCCTCCACCCTACCTTATGTGACCAACTCATTGGTATTTCATTTCAACTCCTCCCAATTTCCCAAACTTTTAATCTTTTTCTATTGTTTTTATTTTCTGGTTGGTCCTTTGAGAGTGTAAATTTAACATTTTATTCTTAAATTTTGTTTGATTCCCAGAAAGGATGGGTTTTGATGTTCCAACCTTAGTACAAGCTCAAGCTATTCCTGTTGTTCTCTCTGGGCGTCATGCGTATCCTTTTACCTCTGGCCATGTTCCATTCTCTTCTTTTTTTATTTTATGTTATAACCCTTTTAAAAAAATTGTTTTTTTTTTTTTTTTTGGGTTCTTTAATGACAAATTTTAGATTGGTTAATGCTGCCACTGGCACTGGGAAGACTGTTGCATATTTGGCTCCAATTATTCATCACTTGCAGAGTTATGAGAAAAGAATCCAGCGCTCTGATGGAACATTTGGTGCGTGTTTTAAACACTAGTTTAGTTTTCACATATTCACCTATTTGTCCAGCTTCTCACTTATGGTATTTGAAATACATACTATTTTTTTAATCAACTCCATTATCTGTATAATTAAATACTAGATACCAACAAGCCCCCAGCATAGTTGGTAGATAGCCGGTTCCTTAAGCATGATGTCAGGTGTTAGATTCCTATAGTGTATGTAAAAGACTTTGTTGGGAGAAGCAAAACCCTCTTCAGCGATCTCTTCGCTTCGGAAGGGGTCAATCTCTTTGTCTGGGATACCATTGGTGCAACTAAAAAATATACAAGATATCTTGATATCCACCTACGCTCAGTCTATGGTGTCTATATGCAGGTGTCCCATTTCATGTGTTCAGAAAAAGTTTTCCTTTTTTAATATGCTAATAATTCTCGATCATATTAGATTACTTTGGATGTGGCAATAAAGTAATGAAGATAATACTTTATATAACCCAAAAAATAAAACTAAATTCCTACTTATGTTTTTGACACTTGCTTTGTTGAATGTCAAGTTACATTGCATTTGTTTTCATAGCTGTTGACTTCATGTTACTTGTATAGAGGAAAGGAAATGTGAAGTTTAAAGATGATGTATCATCCGAAATATATGATAAACTGTATTTGCGAAAGTATTGTACTAGCCTATCAATTTCACTTTGTTATAGTGTCAAGAAATATGATTTTTTTATTGCAAGTTCATCCAGTATTGATCACGGATTTAATTGATTAATTGGCAATAGCGTTGGTTCTCGTACCGACGCGCGAGCTATGTTTGCAGGTTTATGAAATTCTTCAGAAGTTATTGCACCGGTTTCATTGGATTGTTCCAGGATACATTATGGGTGGTGAAAATAGATCAAAGGAAAAAGCCAGGCTGCGCAAAGGTTGAAATCATGTGTACTCATCACCAGATTTCCTCTTCTCTCTTCATCTTTAAAGTTTGGTTTTTATCAGTTGCTCAGTATTCCAATCAACAACATGATGGGAATCGAATTATGAGAGAAAAGAGATGAGTGCTATTGTAACTTTTTGAATGTTTAAAAGAAAAATTATCTATCACAGAAAAGCTATGTCATGATGGCAGACATTGTTGGGGTTGTGCTTTCTTAGTTTCTCTTGACTGAAGCTCAAAGTAGGACTTTAATTACAAACTTGATCAAATTTATAACCTTTGTGATTCCTGTTTTTAGGAATATCAGTTCTTATAGCAACTCCTGGCCGCCTTTTAGATCATTTGAAGAATACATCATCATTCGTGCACACAAATTTGCGCTGGATAATTTTTGATGAAGCTGATCGGTATGGTTTTCATCTTTGCTGCAATAGAAATTATCATATGTTGGCATAGTAAACGTGGTACTGCTTTTTCTGAATGTATTAAATTTTTTTTTTGTTATATATTTTTTCTCGTGGATGAATTACCTTGATATATGTTTGTTTTGCAGGATTTTGGAATTAGGATTTGGAAAAGATATACAGGAAATACTAGATCTTTTAGGTTCGACAAAAACAAGTCATGATGACCAAGAGAATGCAGTTCCAAGTCACTCTAAAATTCAAAGACAGAATTTGCTGTTGTCTGCCACTTTAAATGAGAAAGTAAACCACCTGGCTAAAATTAGTCTGGACAGTCCAGTTATGATTGGTCTTGATGGTAAAAGCATAGAACCAATCTCAAGAATCAAAAGTCTTGATCCTTTAGGATCTGAGGAAGACAATGATGACAAGCTTTCCAGTAAAATACCAACAAATGGAGATTATAAAGTCCCCACACAGTTGATTCAGAGATACATGAAAGGTATGTGATAATTAGAAGTTACTTTCAGTGAGCTTTCTAATGTAACAATTTTAAAATCCTGAATTCCTGATTGGATTACTATGCAGTTCCTTGTGGTACACGGCTTCCTGTACTTCTTTCAATTCTAAAGCATCTGTTTGAAAAAGAACCTTCACAAAAGGTAAGACTTCACTTCAATTTTCAACCCTTTTACTTGTCATTCATTGAATCTTTTTTTAGGTGGTTTGGAATTAGTAGATTTTGCACTCTATGCATCCCTCTCTTATCGTTTTCAATGGTGAAAGTATTACTTGTCAATAGGTGTATAATGGCATGACCTGTGAATCATGAGTTTCTGGTGTAATTTTGTCAGGAATGTGTAGTTAAAGACCAAAAAATCTCGTGGATATTGTGTCATTAAGAAGTTTTACTTACCAAAAAATAATCCATATTATTTTGGTAACAAGACTCAAACTTATGTTCTGCATAGATGGGATCTGCAGCTATCTTTCCCCTTACCTATCAAAATATTCTGCTTTATGAGTCACATGATTCACCTATTGATTCCACAGGTTGTGGTATTCTTTTCAACATGTGATGCGGTAGACTTTCACTATTCACTGATAAGTCAATTCCAATTTTCATCCTATCCACAAACAGAAGAAGGGATAAAACCAATGTTTCTTGGGTGCAAAACTTTCCGGTTGCATGGTAATATGGAACAGGAGGACCGGAGAACAACTTTTCAGGCCTTTAAAACTGAGAGATCTGCTCTGCTTTTGTCCACTGATGTTTCTGCTAGAGGCCTGGATTTTCCGAAGGTTCGATGCATTATACAATATGATTCTCCTGGGGAAGCTACTGAATACGTGCACAGGTATACTTGTGCTATGCTTGTTTTTACATCCCTCTCCATACAAATGTCTGTTTCTTGGGTGCAAAACTTGCCAATGTGTCTTGTTTCGATAGATCTGTCATATAGTGGATTCAGAAGCATCTTCCCAGGTCTTCCTGATAATAAAAATTGTAATCTTCCAATATAATTGTAATGCTATATTATTTCTGATCCATCATGCGGTCATGAAACAGAGTTGGTAGAACTGCTCGGTTGGGTGAAAGAGGAGAGTCATTCTTATTTCTGCAACCAGCCGAAATAGACTATTTACAGGACTTGGAGAAACACGGTGTCTCACTAATAGAGCATCCTCTCCTCAAAGTGTTGGATAATTTCCCCCTGCATGGACAAATGAAACACTTAAATAAATCTGATTTCATAGACTTACATCCCTGGGTCCTCTGTCTCCAGAAGGCGCTTGAATCCTTCATCATGTCCAAGGTGATCCTCATCGTTGATCTTGTTGAATTCTCTGCTTGCTGATTTACTGTATCTATCTAATTGGATAATCATTGAGAAAAATGAATTTTATCATTTTAATCCCTATTTTGAATTGGAAAACATGTCATCAAAGTTTTGCTTTGGAATCATTATCATTGGATTTGCCTTTTTAGAGTTGTAAGTTTTGAAAACAATAAAACTTTTCATGTAAGTTTTATGCATTTGCTCCTCATTTGCATCAGCCCAAGTCTGGGTGGATGGTATCTAAGGTTCGATCCTCTACCAGGTCACCAATCTCCCTACTCCACCCAAGTGTTTGCACCACCAATATCAAAAAATGGCAAATTAGGCTTGTAATAGAAATTTTGACTGTAAAATTTGAATTTAAAGTTTAAGATATTAGGTTTATGCTCATGAATGGTTTTATATCTAAAACGTCCCCTCATGCAAGAGCCCTTTGGGCTTTGAAGCATGAACAATGCACAAGCTCACTCAACCTTGTTAGAAAATATACAACCTTTTTCATTTAAAGAATGGGGTTGGCAACAGTTGAACTCCTGACCACTTTGATCATAGAAACTCTTATGTTAAAGACCTACTTTACCTAAAGCCTAAGTTGTTGGGTGAAGGCACAAAATTCGTTTTATATCTCCAACACACCCATCACGCAAAAGCCCTCTGGTTTTGAAGTGTGGACAAATCAATGCGCTCATTATTATCATATACTGAAATTCAACTTTTATCATGGAGGTTTTGATATCACGTTAGATATATAAAATCTATTCTTGTGCCTCGACTTAACAAAAACTTTTGGGAGAAATAGTTTGACATGTTATCATAGCCTCTATGACCAAGTGGTAGAGTTTAATCCTTGCTGCCCCCATTCTTCAACTAAAAGGATTGGGCTTGTGCATTGCCTATACTTCAAGCCCAAAGGGCTCTTTCATGAGGCGGCATGTCAAATATATAAAAACGTTCTTTTACTTGACAGCTTAAGCATGGTTTGTGACAATGTTAAAGGGGAAAGAGTGAAGGGTGATGTTGGAGGAAAGAGGGAAAATAACAAAATGGGCAGCTAGCAAGTGGCGAAACATTACATTAGGGGAATGGTAAAGGAGTAGGGGGTATCAGACATTTGTAAATGGAGTGGGAGGCCTCGGGGAGGATCGCTCACTATCTCTAGTGATCATTCCTATTTTTCCCTTTTCTTTCTCTCTCTCTCTCTCTCTTTTTTTAATGCATATTTTTCTGTTCAAGTCTTCTGCATATTTTGGGTTCATAGAGGAGTTTTTGTAAGGAGTTGAACTCCATTTTTTTCTTGTCTGAAATTATCCAGTATCCAGTTTTCTAGTTCCTATCTGGATCATGAACAGTGAAAAAGTAATGATGATTCTCTAATGAGATAATCCCTATTCTAAACATATCAGTCGAACATGCACTCAATCAAAGAATGTATGACCATTGTGCATACGAATATTTTTGTTCTTTAATCTTCAATTTTGGTGACTGGTTTATTCCTCATTATTTCACTAACCATTATGTTTTCCATATATGATTCTGTGTGGTTTGTTAGTTGCATTTGTGTATCATATTACTAATTGTTGCCTTGTCCTATTCAGCCTAAGATGGATGAACTTGCCAGGAGGGCATTTTGCTCTTGGGTCCGTGCATACACAGCCCATCGTGGTGAACTGAAAAGAATATTTATGATCAAGAAGCTTCATTTAGGGCATGTGGCAAAAAGCTTTGCATTGAAACAACAACCCTCCTTAGTTGGACAATCATTCCAAAAGCAAACTAAGAAGAGAAAGAGATTTGAGAAGAAAACTGGGCTGTCAAAAAAGAGAAAAGTTGCAAGTGTGAGCAGATCATGGAAATGAAGATGGCTGATGATATAAGTTTGATGAAGCAAATGATGATCACAAATGATGACTATGGATTGATCTTGTGAGACGAGAATTTGCATCAGTGTGCCCTCGAACTATACCATGCAATGAACAAAGCAGTCACGTGAGTTATTTTTGAGATGAATGGGAGCTGTTACACTGCTAGTAGTCCACATTACAAAACTTCTGTATTGTGGTATATGATATTTATACACAATTCAACTCATACGAATGTTGCATGAAAGGTTGAGTGAGACTCATTACACTGACATAATTTGGGCCAATAGACCCGCAAGACTGGTATATGGAAATGTATGATATTATATTTTCGTTTAGTTATGGTCTTGTTCTATGTTCTCTGAGGAATCTCTGTTATCTCAATGGGTATAGTATCTGAGTTGAGTTTTCAAATATTTTATTAAATGTTGATTTCTTAACAAATGCTTAAAAATAACTAATAAGGCAATCAAATGTTTGGCAATTGTAGTCTAGAATTTGAAGGTATTGTACAATCTATCTGTTATAGTGGGATGCCTTAATGTTCCTTGGATTGTTTCCTGTCTCTAAATCATTTGCATTTTCTTCTCTCTTTTTTTGGTAAAATAAATCTTTTGCATTTTCAAAACAGCATTGTAATTTAATGAATATAAAGAGTTAAAATGTGAAACAATACACAAGTAGATATAATTGGATATTCTTGGGTTTAATTTTGATTTTCACCTATGTAATTTAAAATCTCTGGCTTTTTTTTATTATTATTATTATTATTATTATTATTATTATTATTATTATTATTATTATTATTTCCAAATGCATTACTTCAACTCAGTTCATCTGGTTTGGGATTTTTCCATAGGGTGTGAAACTCTTCATAGAAGGTGGGGAGGGGGATAACTTTGATGCTAAAGATAGAGTATTTGAATAATATTTATTTACTTATTGAAAAAAAAGGTACTTAAATAAAGATTAGGACTGAGATTTCTCAGTCCAATTTTGTGGATGTTCCTAAAGGGATATACACCCTTGGCCAAAATACTTACCCATAGAGGATGGGGTCTGCAGCTGCTTCATTTTCTTTGCAGCCAAGTATACAGTTTGTGACTCAAAGCCATTCTGTAATAATGTGCATACTAGTTAACATTCCAATGCCCTGTTAGACAAGTGGGATGCAACTTTTGAAGAAGGATAAGGTGAACTTGTTTGTAGAGTACGTAAGAATGTACTTAACTTTAATTTAATATATATAAAATGTATTATTATGTTATTAAATAATTTGTGAGTGATTTTCATTGAGTCGGACAGTTAATTAAGCCGCGAGACATGAATTGTAAGCATGCGGGTTCAACTCGTTTCCTTCTGTCCTCTCTCCTTCACACATGTAAGGAGCAAGGAGTTGGTATATAGGATTTCAACAATGACTCTTTTTTGCATGACGTTGTTTGCATTCTTATTTCCTAACATGTAACAACAGTTGCCAATGCCCTGATTCTTGTTTCTTGGACATCCCTGCTAGGAAACGAGAATGGTGCATGTCTACAATTCCTTCAACCCTACGCAAGCAAGAAGGGCCATAACATGAAACATAGGGTTTTGAACCTAAGCAGCCATATTATTGAAGCTGTCCTTCAAAAGTTAATCTATGAAAATACCTTCAGCTCTAGGTTGCTGACATTGTAGTACATCTTTATTTAGCTCGACCTAATTCATTGTCTCAACATACCACATGGTTTTGTTGTCTTGTAGGGGCTATAATTGAACATGTTCATGTGACAATATTATACAACACCTAGATTCTTGAAAACGAATTCATTGCCTTTTCTAGTTTGTAAACTAACTTCAACTTGGTCTCACATTTGATAAAAATATGGCCGGCAAATTGGGCATAGCAATTAAATATGGCAAATTGGGTGCTGAAACAGGATATATATTCCTTTCTCATAAGTTTTTTTATTAGTATAATATGTGTTATTGGCCTAAAAATATATCTTGTATATGGAGAAAACCTGGTTGGGAGGGGAGAATTCACCTTGTGTGCCCAACAGGTTCCCCGACAGAGATTAGTCACTGCTAACGATGGTGGATACTTCATACCTATATCATGATTACCCAAAAAAAAAGGTGATGTGTATTTTTATTTAAAAATATAAAATTTAAGTAAAATTATAATTAATAATGTATAGCTTCGCAAGAATTCAATTTTTATTTATGATAAACAATTGATTATTTATAATTGTTTCTTTTCACATATCATAGAATATGTTGTTCTCACCACAGCGTGAGCCCCAATAATATGACGGGGGCTTCTCTTTGCACCTCGTAATTTGCTCCCCACACCATGTAATCTATTTACAGCTCTCTCCAACAGCGAAGTTGTCTTCCAGATTTGTGTTTTTTGGATTTGCGTTTCCGGAAGCTTCCGGAAAATAGTTTCCGGATGTGTAAATCCAATGGTACTTCAAATCTTAAACATCCGGAATTACATATCCTGAGGTACATTCTCGCTGTCCAGATTTGTGTTTCCGAAAGTTTCTGGAAAATAGTTTCCGGAAGCACCTGGAAAATAGTTTCCGGATGTGTAAATTTAATAGTAGTTCAAATCTTAAACATCCGGAATTACATATCCGGAGGTACATTCTTGCTGTCCGGATTTGTGTTTCCGAAAGCTTCCGGAAAATAGTTTCCGGATGTTTAAATCCAATAACAGTTCAAATCTTAAACATCCGGAATTATATATCCGGAGGTATATTCTCTCTTTCCGGATTTGTGTTTCCGAAAGCTTCCGGAAAATAGTTTCCGGAAATGATGAAAATCATGATACTGACAAGGGTATTTTTGTCAAGAAATTTATAAAAAATAGATTGTAAGGTATGGGGAGCAAATTGCAAGGTGCAACGAGCATGGCCCTGATATGACTCACGGCTCTGTAGTTACAAACACCGGGGTAGATGCGTCCCAATCTGTTGAAAAAACTCTTCGAGGGAACTTAATGCTTCAAACACTGTCCTAAAGCTGAATTATGAAAAATTGAAAGTGAAAGCTGCAGGCCCATCATCACGGCCCACTTTATGTCCCCTGTCGAAGGAGATCCCTTTTCCTCCATTTCTAACCCACTTTCTTTTTTGAAAGGCAACTTATAGCCTTCATTTTAGTATATTATTATTATTATTATTATTATTAGGTACATCCCTTCTCATTAATCTTTTACTTGTTTACTTTATCGTGGAAGAAGAAGAGATCCTACCTTACATAGGATAAATATGGCAGTATTTAACTTGAATTTATCTATGTTATCTAAGGTTATGTTTATTTTATGGCGTGTCTTAGTTTATTTATTAACTATGTAATCACCGTTAGTTACTCATTATAGTTGTAACTTTCAACTGACCTTTATTCAAAATCGTTTTTATGACAAACTTATTGTGACAAACATCCCTAATTTAAGTATAATAAATACCTCTTTCACATCCATTATTTCCTATTTTTTATGATAAATTTAGGTGAGTTGGGTCCCGGGGGCTCACTAGGGTTAGGGCAGGCCTCACGGCTTAAAGAGCGTTTATAGGGGTACTTACTGATTACCCACTAACGAGGTCCTCACATCGGTAGTGGGATTCAAACTCACGACCTTGTGGGTTATGAACCGTATCCTTACCAACTGGACCAACATTCGTTGGCACATCCATTATTTCCATAGGGGTGAAAATGCATGCATTTTGTGCAAATAATGCAATGGATTATGCTCCTATTGCACCCAGAAACCAAGCATGAATTTGTATCAACCCAATTCTAACTACTTCAATTAGAGTTCGGATACTCTCCAGTCTTATGACTAAATGGAGAGTCTAGTTGAGTGAATCCAGACCATACACATATCAAGACAGAAATTAATGGCTGAGATTTATTTTGATTTATTTTATTTTTAAATTAAATTAAAACCAAAATGGAGATTGGGTTTTTATCTCCCCCTCCATTCGACACCTCCGCCCCCCTGTGTACCGACATCTCCACCACCACCGCTTCTGTTCCGCCGCCCTGTCTGGACCTTGACGCCGCACCTGAATCTCGCATTCACCCATGGATATCGCCGCCAGGCTGGATCTTGCCGCCAAGCCTGGGCCTCTTCGCCGCTTTCGTCGTGTTGAAGGACAAATCGCCTCCCCCACATCTTCAAAAGTTAGGCATTGAAATCTCTATCCAGTACATTAGTATAGCCAAAAACCAAAAAAAAAAAAAATTAATAATAAGAGTTTTAAAGAAGAGAAGTACTATATGCGACAAATATCAGAGCTAGCTTTTGGGTATGAATGGGACGGCGGAACAGAGGCGGGGCAGCAGACGTTCAGATGTTGCGTAGTGAGCTGAGGGGCGTTTCGACGATGGTTCAATGGGGCGAAGGGGTGGCGAGCACAAAAGAATTGGGGGAGAGAACGATGCGCACGATGGAATTGGGGGAGATAATAATTTTTTTTCCAGATTTTATATTTAATTTAAAAATAAAATAAGTTAAAATCTCGGCTATTAATTTGTATTATCGCCATGTGTATGGCCAGGATCGCATGGACTGGACTCTCCATTTCTTTCCAGGACCGGAGAGGATATGCACTCCTTCAATTGGCGTAATTACGAAAAACTTATTGGTACATGGTTGACAAGTCAACTCCCTGAGGCTATTTCAACGGCTAATGCTACATTCAACCCCAAAATCCTTGATGATTGAGGAGAAACTCTCCTCTCCTTGAATTTACATGTCACTTGTCAAAGAGACTCGATTATTTGTAGCACTTGCACCTTCTAATACACCTTTCATCACTCTATTGGAACCCTTAGCTCACCAATTTCCAAAGCTAGGGATCATTTTCATCATTATGGACCATTTTGGTCAAACAATTTGTTTAGTGTTATGATCTAAACTTGGCCTTTTCATGGTGATATCGAGTTTAAAGTTTTTTTTTTTGAAGCAAACAGTTTAAAGTTTATCTTACCTTAGGATTTAGTTTGAATATATGTTTACCTTAGGTTATGTTTATCTTATCATTAACTTATAGTTTATTTGCTTATTACGTAACACTTCTTCATTTATATAATAAAATCATCTTGGCCGTGTCACTTCAGTTCAACTGGCTTTAGTTTTTTGGCTTTAGTTTAAAATCATACACAAAATATTCTACCATTTTTTGTTTGTTCTTTTATTTTGGAAAGAAATTATACTTATAGTTATTAAAAACTTTGTGCTAGCTAGAATAATAAGTTACACCAGTTATTCTTACTCGATATTCTAATGATTACCAAGTTGGCATGCACGAGTAATCATTGATTATTCACTTTCAATGTTTTAAATTAGGGTCATGCTAACGAGTACCCTTATGACACTCTTTAAGGAATCAAGAAAAGTAAGTTTTTATGAGAAAACTAAGTATTTCATATTTTCAAAACATCAATTCCCCATGAAATCTTTCTTTTCTTGGTTTGGGCACTCGTTAGTATTTTCCTTTAAATAAAATCACTATAAGCACAAACTACCCTTTAGTTCTCTACTTTTTTTATATAAAAAGAGGCGTGCGAGCAGAGCTATGCTAAGTTTTTCTTGTTTATCTCCCTTTAACGAAATTTCCAAGATAACTAATGATTCATGACGTTTCTCATAATTGCTAATGATTTAGCATGTTTTCCATTGATAGATCCAAGGTTTTTAAACAAACACAATTAATATGGAAAGCACAAATGCTAATTAACAGTACTGTGTGGTGCCTTTTCTTGGACATTATAATGGCCGGAAATTATTAACCCGAAGAAGGTCCTAAAGTTAAAAGAGTACCTTTCGAAATGAATGAATGACATAAAGCTCATATGACCCTTGTAATAGACCTAGAGGTGTTATCGTTGGCAATGCTAATATATAATATACACATATTGTATATCAATGAATAGGCATATTTCATTGTCAATTGGTTATTTGAAACCGGTCTTCTTCTAATACGTACTAAAGCCCTTTTCAACATTTGAACGTGAAGCAATTAATGGGGAGAATATGGCCTTAAAAACAACGAAGAGGGAGTACACATGATAATGGTATTATTGAAGTTTGATGCTACATTCCACCTAAAGCCGACATGCAACTTGAAAGACCAAATTAGTCAACGTCATGATATAATAAATAATATATATCATTCAAAAATTAGGAATATTAATTAGCTCAAATAGTAAATACATACATTTTTTTTTCATTTCATTATTCTAATTTTAACTATAATAAAGAAATTAAAAGATTAAATTTTTATGAATACCAAATCTGGCAGAAAAAGAAAAATCTCCAGTGAAAAATGCTTCTTGTGATCGTCAAATTGATTTTATTTTTGGCTATATGTAACATAGTTTACCAACAATCTCTATACTGAAAAGGCACTAAAATAATTTGATTACACCAGTTCCCCATTTTGTTACATATTCAAGTTTCCTGAAAGATTTTTAGTTGAACGCATGCAAATCCTATATATTAATTCCTGTTTGACTGGACGGTTAAATGAACAAAATATATGTGTACGCTACAAAGTACACGTGGTGTAAAACAAATCTTATCTTATATACTGTCTGAAATGATATATTATAGCACATATGCAGCATTTGGTACATCAAATATTTTATTGCTAGATAAATTATATTATTCTCGGGAATTTCATTCTCACAAATATTTCATTCTCACATTTACATATGGAAATAGAGTTTTTAACTTTCATTCGTTAATTTTATTCTTGAATAATTTTTATGTTTAAAAATATTTTTTAAAACTTGTATCGAGCATGAAAAAAATTATTCCTATATTTCATTTCCAAAAATATTAAAATACAACAACTTATATCAAACACTACCAGTTTTATGATGAAGATGCCAATAATCAGTCTATTATTAATTATTGTTTGAGCTAATGTTAGATGCATGCATTCTAGCAGCAAGTTTTACATTTCAGATCCAGTACAGATGTGGTGGGGACCAAAAGTCTTTGATGGATATGTAGAGTAGTAGCTTAATTATGCACTATCTCTATGTAGATGGATGTACATATGATTATTACTTCTTGTAGGGATTTAAATTCCTGTGGATTGTGACGGTAACTACAGTCATATTAATTGTAGTTTTGGGCTTTTGGCAGCTACTAGTACTACGATGCCACTCATTATTGGTTGGTATTTTTAGTATTAATGTTAGCAATTTGTGATTTCGGTGGTTTACGAATCTAAGTAATCATAATAATGCAGTTTTGAGTGTGACAATTATTGCAATTGTTTTTTATTGCTATTTCAGTATATAAAACCGTTTTCACCATGCCTATTGCTTTGAGTTAAAAAGAGTTCAGTTTTCTTAAATAAGGTTTTAGCTTCAAGATTGAATTTAGTAAATAGAAAAAAAATAAACATTTAAAGAGTTTTATTTCCTTAAATAGATTTTTATGATTCCGTTTACTTTAGATTAAAAAAAGAATCAAATACAAAAATTCTAAAAAAGAATTAAAATATTTTCAGTATACTTCTTTGAAAACAGAATCTGATCAGTACCATATTTCAGTCCTTATCTAAAACTGTGATTACTTTAACCAGTATGCCACTAGCACTATAAGTTGCGCAGATATTTCTACACAATTAGCATTTATTGACCATTATAAGGATCCTCTTTCTATTAAAAAAAAAAGAAAAAGAGAGAAAGAAAACTCAAATTCTTCTACAATCTCTCGTGTTAGGATAGGAAATCACCGACTATAACATAGCTGTCATAACATATTACATACATGTAATATTCGGTCTAGTTTAGGTAAATTTTAAGATAATTAATAAACAAAAATTTTGTTATTATTTTTTTACTTTTAAATAGTGACTAAGATAAAACATCAGTAAATTAAAATGATGTTCAAAATAGGCATCATTACTTTTCCACCACATCTAATATATATAAATCACCATATATTTCTTTTTCTTTGATAGAACAAAAAATCATTATGTAAAATTTAAGAGATACTCTTACCCATCTACACCATTTATTTGCATATCACAAACACCCACATTGTTCTTCCTACTAAGAAAGATAAGACAAAAAAAATAATGATTATGATTCATCCACCACTCATAATTAATGAGAAAACAACATTTTTCTACTTTTTCCTTTTATCCACACCCATGTCCTAACTTCTATTAGGGTTTGTTTGAGAATTGGGAGAGGAAGGGAAGAGAAGTGTTTAAGGAGGAAGGGAAGGGGAAATAGATAGGGAAGGGAGATAGTCTCCAAAGCCCTCTAAAACCCTCCCCCTAGTTCATTTTTTCAGTTCTCTCAAATTGAAGGGTTTTGGTTCTTTTATCAAAAAATGAACCAGGGGAGGGTGTTGGAGGGCTTTGGAGACTATCCACCCTTCCCCTTCCCCTACCTCCTCCCTTCCTCCTCAAACTCTTCCCCTCCTTTCCCCTCCCAACTCCCAAACAAACCCTTCGTTCTAAAACTTGTTCCACGTCAATTTGATCCCTATTAAACAAAACTTGGTTTCCATGTTTCCATATTAACCACACCATAAAGAACCAGATGAATTTCCTAAACTCTTCACTTCCTTTTGAGAACCCCATTCCCAAATGTTGTTTGAAGTGTTTTTCTGATCTCTTTGTCTACATGCTCAAACCAACCATAAACCTGCTGCCATGTGTGATATGGGTACCTGCACCTTAAAAAAAGAAAATCCATCGTCTCTATATCAATGTTGCCGAAAACACATTTTCCTGCAACCTCCATGTTCAATACCTTCCTTTTAAGTAGATTATTCTTTGAGGATGTCCTATCTAGAATCATCTTCCAAGCAAATGATACTACCTTTGATGGAAACACTTGGACCAGAACCCTGACAAAAAAAATACTTTATGATTGATGCTCTTGCCTTTGCACCCAAGAATAGGCTGACTTCCATGTGTAAATTAGTGATGTATCCACATTCCAAGTTTAATCATCTAGAATATGTTCCTGAAGCTCAACAAAGTTAATAACATTTAACAAACTTTGAAGAAGACTCTCCTCCCACTTAAACAAAAACACTCACTCCCAAACACACCCCCTTCCACCTTCGTATCCACCCCCCCCCCCCCCCCCCCCCCCCCCCACATTTTCTCCTTATATTCACAAATAGAAAACAATATCTGAAATCTCTCTTTTATTTTTCCATCCCTAACCCAGTCCCCCCAAAAAGAAGTCTCCCTCTCATTCCCATTCTGCCTCCTAACACCCTCACTCCACCACCCCTTCTTCCAAGGCTCATCATCTTCTATTTTCCCTAAATCTCTCCACCATATTGACCCCTTTTTTAAACAATTCATCAACAATCCTCCCCGACTGTCACCTACCATACTTTGCAATAAGTATCCTACACCACAGAGCATCACCCTCTACCATAGCCTCCACCACTACTTTCCTAAAAGAACAAGGTTTAACAGTTCCAAATCTCTAATACCTAAACCCCCCTCTTTCTTTGGTTTACAGACTCTTTCCCAACTCACCCAAGCCACTCGTTTTCCCTCTCTTCCCCACCCCAAAGAAAACCACTTTGTATTTTCCGAAGGATTCGAATAACCTATTTTGGAGCTTTATAAACAGAAAGGAGATACATAAGCAAACATAAAAGAACAAAGTTTATAAGTAAAATACTCCCACCGAAAGATATATTCTTGCCCCTCCACTTAGGAAGCCTTCCTCTCATTTCGCTTGTCAATATCTTCTAGGATTCTACTCGTCTTGGATTAATGCCAACTGGAACTCCAAGATATTTAAAAGGGACCTCATCCACTTTATAATTTAACATTCTAGTTGTACTTTCACTGTCTTCATAACTCTAATTGAAAGAAATTAATCTACTCTTAAAGATGTTTACCCATCACATGTCTTCATCTTGAGGAAAAGGAGGAGTGACTCAACTTGAATATATATTTTTACTATAAGAATATACCTTTCGTTGCAATTACCTTTACCTTTTCACCTTATTCTTCACTTCTTGTTTCTTTACTTAAAAAACACTTAGACTGTTTCCCTCCTTAAAACTTGTCATCTTCCTTTAACTTGAGCGGTATCATCGTTATCTACCACCCTTCAATGTGCACTTTGCTGCCACTACATATCAAGCTTGGTTGAAGGTAGGAGATCAAGAGACATATTCGTTCCTTATCCTTCTTCAAACCATTGGAGCTTCTTTTTTTATAATTTCGCTGCTCTACAGACATTGTGTTGTGCCAAAGAAACACCAGACATTTCTAGTGAAGGAAAATACACCCATGACTGATAACCTTGATGAATATTTACTTTAAGTTCCTTTCATGTTCTCATTCTTATGCTTGGTGGTTATAAATTAAAAAATATCCTTTGAGTTAAAGGGGAAGAAGTTCCAGAAAAGACCATGAAGATAGATGATTGAGACATCCAAATATGTTACAACAAACCTTCTTAAAAATTTAAATATTTAGAAATGAGAATTTTACAATTTCTCCTATCGTCTAATTGTGTCATCTGATAACGTCTTATTTGATATTGTTTGGTGTCATATTCAACCATGCTTCCTATCATAGGATCATAAGATAAAGATAGAGATTATAACACCAATAAGGATTGGACACAATAATAAAAATAATTTAATTTTGTTACTCTATTACTGTAAATTTTATTACCAACCAAATTATACATTATTATATGGTGGCTTCTAAGGTGAGGGAGCAAGTAAATCCCTCACCGTGAAGCACTAGTGTATAAGTAATTTAACCATTTTTTTATATTTTTTAATTTCTATTATTTCTCTTATTTTCCAAAATTCATTTTTACCCCTCATCCCTAATCATCTTCCTCTGCTACTATTGGTGGTGCTCAACGGTGGACATAAAAAAATGGTTATATCAAATAAGTTGCAGTGTTTTCTAGCTCAAATTGACCCCCTCATGTCATCGCATATGAGGAATCTACTTCACGGATAATCTCCAATCTCCTAGCTCAAAATCTAGTGATGTGCGTCCGAGAGCGTTTGAGAGTTTGACGTGCGTGAACGGCTGTGACAGCTGGGATGACGAGGGCGGGGAGTGGTCGCCAGTGTAAGAAGGCACGAACAAGGAGCGGCTCCTAGCAGGCTTCTAGGTGAAGGGACACATGAATGAACCGGTTACATACCGGAATGAGAAGGATCCTGGGACTGTGTAGGTATAGGACTATATAGTTGAGGATGACTTATATGAATTGATTGGTACTACCGATATCAACAAGATGCATCTTCTTTTCGGAAGCCCATCACTTAAAAACTCAACAGTTAAGCGTGCTTGACTTGGAGCAATTCTGGGATGGTGACCTCCTGTGAAATTTTCCTAGGAAGCATGTGAGTGAGGACAAAGCACGCTGAAAAGACCCGTGTTGGTCTGTGGGGACAGTCGTCAATCCATAGAGAAGCCAGAGATGTTATAAATGGTATCAGAGCGACACCTCTCTCAGTACTGTATGGTTCGGGGATGAACCAAGCGGAAGCTGGTGGGCATGTGACACCCGGGGCTGACGAGGGCGGGGAGTTGTCACCGGTGCAAGAAGGCAGGGACAAGGAGCGACTCTGATAAGCTTCTAGGAGGAGGGATACATTGTTGGAACCAAAGTAATTTGGATTAAATAATCTCTATGTTTTGATGTTAACAATAAGGATTAAATTTATGTAGCAAAGTGTTAATGCTTTGAATCTAACAAGTGCCTTTAGTCTTAAAGAATCTCTGTTCTTATAAGTTAAAATGTTAAGTCTATTTTCTTTGCAAATCCGCGTCCATATATTATATTGAATATTTTATATTGAAAGAGTGGTCGAATCCACTCTATCAAGGATCTCCTTTAAACTCCAGTGCCACGTCAATGGACGAGCACTTGAATGTTTCTAGTGGACGGAGAAAATCTTTTCTTGTAGACGTGAGCTTCTCTAAAAAAAAATTAACATTAGTTTTCTTTTGCCACGTCACTGGACGGAGATTTTAAATGTCTCAAGTACTGGCAAGACCGATGTTTTATGTAGACGAAGTTTTGGTTGCCACGTCAGTGGACGGAGCCTTAAAACTCTTTTTTCTTAACTTGCCTTTACTATTGTTTTGCTGGATGAAGAATTTTGAGCATTATATCAATCTGAACCAAAGCAAATTTATTTCATATGATTGATATTCATTTCTTTTATAATGGTTCTTCTCATTTTCTATTAACGGTTTTTATTGCCTTGTTTCAATGAGAGAGACATAGTACAAATAAGGATTTGCAAAAAGCAAAATAGTACAATGCAAAACGTTGTGTACCCTGTCACCTTTTACGCTGAAATAGCTGGAACTTGTACAAGGAAGGCAAAACTGTTTTTCAAGCTGCTTTTGCTTAAGGTGTGCCATTACATGCAAGAATTTGTCACATAGTACAAAAGCCACGAGCAAGCTGAGTCTCAACGGATATTTACTTGGCTGATTCTATCACTAAACGGAAAATTCAAAAACAACCGTTGATGATTCTGAAGAGAAGATCAAGGACCGTATAAATAGAAGACTAAAGCTTTTGAAGAAACAACTTTTGCGTATACAAAGAAATCTCAAGAAATCTCTTGCGAGCAAATATTCTCTTATTCATTCAAAAAGCAAAAGTCTGTAATATCATAGTTTGAATATTGCTATAATATTCATCTGATCTTAAACTTTCACATTCTCACACATAGTGAGTTAGAAGATCAAAGAAATCAAAAACTCTTTATTAGAGGTAGAGCCTGAAGAGGCTTGGTAAGAAAGAAATACTTGTGAGCCTGGAGAGGTGTTGAATACTTGCTGTAATCTATTTGGAAAATAGTGGAGAAATCCTTCAAGTAGAAGGGACTGGACGTAGCTCTTGGTTGGAAGAGAGTGAACCAGGATAAAACATCTTGTGTGAATCTTCTAATCCCTTATCTCTTGGTTTTACGTGTTTATACTAACTGTGGGGATTTGAACTTGAATTTGTTATTCTTTCAAAAGACTGTTTTTCTGTGTGTTTTATTCTGCCTCTTTATCTTCGTGTGAGAAAATTTTTTGAAAAGGTTGTTTTCGAAAAAAATTAACAAACACAATTCAACCCCCCCTTCTTGTGTTTGCCTGTGTCAACTTCAGTTGGTATCAGAGCTCAGCCTCGAAAGGGTTGAGCATCTAACAAGTGCCGAGGAAGTACGATCCTACCACCATGGATGCAGAAGGACAAGCTATCAACAGACCTCTACTCTTTGATGGAACTGATTATGACTATTGGAAGAAGAGAATGATGGCCTTCCTAGATGCACAGAACTTAGACATCTGGGAACTGATAGAGAATGGCTATTCTGAGCCAAGAGGTGAAAATCAAGCAGTGTTGGCTAGAGCAGAATGGAGTGTTGATCAAAAAGCCAAACATCAACTAAATCTCAAAGCCAAACATTACTTGATGTGTGCTATTACCAGATCAGAACATGATAAAGTTCACAGCTGCAACACAGCAAAGGAAATCTGGGATACACTGGCTCTCGCTCATGAAGGCTCATCACAAGTGAAGGAGTCAAAGATAAGCATGCTAGTTCACCAGTATGAACTCTTCAAGATGACTGATCATGAGTCTATAGATCAGATGTTTGGAAGATTTCAAACAATAACAAACAGTCTCAGATCTCTGGGAAAAGTATATGAGAATAGAGATCATATCAGAAAGATTCTGATAAGTCTCTCCAAGCAGTGGAGACCGAAGGTCACTGCCATTCAAGAAGCTAAGAATCTGAATACTCTCTCTCTGGAAGAACTTCTAGGATCATTAAAAGTTCACGAGCTTGAACTAAATGAGGAAGACAATTCCAGAAAGGGAAAGTCCATTGCTTTAAAGGCAAAGAAAGCAAGTTCTTCAAAAGTTCTCAAAGCTGCTGAGTCTTCAGATGATGCTGAACCTTCAGATAGTGATGAAGGATCAGATGAAGATGAACTATCTTTCATCTCCAGAAAGATACAACATATGTGGAGAAGAAAAGGTAATTTCAAGAGAAAGCCATTCAACAAGAAATTTTCTAAGGAGAAATCAGACTCCAAAGAAAAAGGTCCATCTTTGTGCTTTGAGTGCAAAAAGCCAGGCCATTTCAAAGCTGACTGTCCTGACCTAAAAGAGAAGAAGAAGTTCTTTAAGAAAAAGAAGGGCTTAATGGCTACATGGGAGGACTTGGACTTATCCTCATCAGATGAGGAAGAAGAAGCAGAGGAAGAGGCAAACATTTGCCTCATGGCTGACACATCATCAGAAAATGAGTACACTGATGATGATGAGGTAACAGATTCTGAACCTTCAACTCTCAAAAATGCCTTTGATGAATTACTGCATGACTCATCCATATTGTCTCATGAATACAAAAGTCTTAAAAAGAAGTTTGCAAAATTAACCAAAGAATATGATAGAGTCTGCATGGAAAAGCAAAGTTTGTTTCAAGAAAATGATAAGCTGAAATCAGAGAATGTCAGTCTAACTGACAAATCTGAATGTGAGCCTGACAATTCTTGTGAAGTTGCAAAACTAAAACAAGATGTAAAATACTTGACAGACTCTCTGTCAAAATTGGTAGGAGGCTCAGATAAGCTTAGTCTTATCCTAAGGTATTCTAGGTCACCCTTTGATAAATCTGGCCTTGGTTATGACAATAAGAAGCATGAGGCATCTTACATTAAATCAAAACCACCTATGCAGCAAAGAGCTTCAAAAGCTCCAGCTAGGTATGCGAAAACCAAATCAGGCCCGTCCAACACCTTTTGTAAAGTGTGTGGAAAAAGTGGGCACTCTACATCTAGATGCATACATAACAGGCATGCCAAATATTCTCATCCAAAGAAAACTAACATGAAAGGACCCAAGTCAGTTTGGGTACCTAAGGACAAGATAATACCTGTTGCAGATCTGCTTAACAACAGGAAAGAAACAAACATCCTGGTACTTGGACAGTGGATGCTCACGTCACATGACGGGAGAAAAGTATATGTTCCAAGACCTTAAACATAAGGATGGTGGCTGGGTGACATTTGGAGGAAATCAGAAAGGAAAGATCACTGGTATAGGTAAAATCGGTAAACATCCTTTTCCCTCCATTGATAATGTTCTTTTTGTGAATGGTTTAAAACATAATCTACTGAGCATAAGTCAATTATGTGACAGTGGATATGATGTTTCTTTTAATAAGAACATGTGTTATGTCAAGAAAAATGATGGATCAATTTTATTCACTGCTAAGAGGCAAAACAACTTATACAAAATTGACTTGGAGGACCTCTCAAATCAAAGTGTCTCATGTTTAGTGTCCATTGAAGATGAACGTTGGATTTGGCATAAAAGGCTAGGTCATGCAAGCTTGAGATTAATCTCAAAGCTAAAGAAGCATAACCTCGTGAGAGGATTACCAAACCTTAAGTTCAAATCTGATGCTCTCTGTGATGCATGTCAGAAGGGAAAACAAGTCAAAGGTTCTTTTGAATCTAAGAATATTGTAAGTACCAAGAGACCACTAGAACTGCTACACCTTGATCTTTTTGGTCCAACAAGGACTGCTTCTATCAGTGGTAAGAAATATGGTCTAGCCATTGTAGATGACTATACTAGATGGACATGGGTTATGTTCCTTGCTCACAAGGATGAGTCCTTCAAGGTCTTTTCTGTATTCTGCAAACGTGTACAGAATGAAAAAGGCATGTGTATAGCTTCAATTATAAGTGACCATGGGGGAGAATTTGTCAATGAGCTATTCAATGAGTTTTGTGAAGAAAATGGAATTCAACACAACTTCTCAATACCAAGAACACCACAGCAAAATGGTGTGGTAGAGAGAAAGAACAGATCTCTTCAAGAGATGGCTAGGACTATGCTCAATGACAATTCTGTCCCTAAGCACTTCTGGGCTGAAGCTGTGAACACTGCCTGCTACATTCAGAACAGAATATACATTAGACCTATTCTGAGTAAGACTCCCTATGAATTGTGGAAAGACAGAAAACCCAAAATATCTTATTTTCATCCTTTTGGATGTAAATGTTATATTTTAAATACAAAAGATCAACTTGGTAAGTTTGATGCAAAGGCAGACAATGGAATTCTACTAGGATTTTCTGAAACCTCAAAAGGATTTAGAGTGTATAACTCAAGAACTTTAATAGTAGAAGAATCTATACATGTTAGATTTGATGATAAACAGCCTGATAAGAAACTATCAGAGCTAGATGACAGTTTTGCAGATCTTGACTTAAACATCTCAGGAGAAACAAAAGAAGTTAAAACTGATGATCCAGTTGAAGACACTTCTCATCAACCAGAAGCATCCACCTCTCAACAAGGCAATGTTCAGAGAACTTGGCATTTCAAGAATTATCATCCACCGGATCAAATCATAGGAAATCCAAGCGATAAACTAAGAACCAGATCAACCTTCAGAGAGCAAGAAGACTCTGCATTGGTCTCTGAATTGGAACCAAAGACTGTAGACGAGGCTCTGCTGGACAATAGTTGGATTTTAGCAATGCAAGAAGAGCTAAATCAGTTTGAGAGGAATGAAGTTTGGACTCTGGTAACCCTACCTAAGAATAAATCTGTTATAGGAACAAAATGGGTTTACAGAAACAAGCTTGACGAAAATGGTAAGGTTATAAGAAATAAAGCAAGATTGGTTGCACAAGGTTATTCTCAAGAAGAAGGTATAGACTATACTGAAACCTTTGCACCTGTTGCAAGATTGGAAGCAATCAGAATTTTACTCGAATTTGCTGCACATCATAATATTATGCTTTTTCAAATGGATGTAAAAAGTGCTTTTTTAAATGGTTTTATCAATGAAGAAGTTTATGTTATGCAACCTCCGGGTTTTGAGAGTGAAACCCAACCTGAACATGTATACAAGCTTAAGAAAGCTTTATACGGCCTAAAACAAGCCCCAAGAGCTTGGTATGATAGGCTAAGTTCTTTTCTAATGGTTAATGGCTTTGTCAGAGGAAAGGTTGATACAACCTTGTTTAGAAAATCAATTAATCCCAACTTCATAGTAGTACAGATCTATGTAGATGATATTATATTTGGTGCTACTAATGAATCTCTATGCAAAGAATTCTCAAAGCTAATGCAGAAAGAGTTTGAAATGAGCATGATGGGAGAACTCAAATTCTTCCTTGGACTTCAAGTCAAACAATCTATGGACGGGGTGTACATCCATCAAACTAAGTATACAAAGGAACTTCTCAAAAAGTTTAAGATGGATGATTGCAAACCGATGAACACACCTATGCATCCCACGTCCATACTGAACAAAGATGATAAAGAGAAAAAGGTAGATCAGAAGGTATACAGAGGTATGATTGGATCCCTCTTATATCTAACTGCTTCTAGGCCTGATATAATGTTCAGTGTTTGCTTATGTGCTCGATTTCAATCTGATCCTAGAGAATCTCATTTATCAGCAGTTAAAAGAATTTTTAGATATTTAAAAGGTACTACTAATCTTGGTCTGTGCTTTAAGAAAGATGGAGATTACAGATTAGTTGGCTTTTGTGATGCTGACTATGCTGGAGATAGAATTGAAAGAAAAAGCACCAGTGGGGGATGTCACTTCATTGGAGCTAATCTAGTATCATGGTCAAGCAAAAGGCAGAGTACCATTGTTCTATCAACTGCTGAAGCAGAATATATATCAGCTGCAAACTGCTGCTCACAACTCCTCTGGATTAAACACCAATTGGAGGACTACAATGTGTTTGTAAGTAGTATTCCACCAATGTGTGATAATATTGCTGCAATTAATCTGTCTAAGAATCCAATTCTTCATTCTAGGGCTAAGCATATAGAAATCAAACATCATTTTATCAGAGACTATGTGCAAAAAGGTGTTTTTGATGTTCAATTTATAGATACTGACCATCAATGGGCAGATATCTTTACTAAACCTCTTGCTGAGGACAGATTTATTTTTATCAGAAAACACCTTAACATGTTATATGTGGTTTAATTTGGTATATGTTTTGATTGCATGTTTTATCTGCGCGTCCACTGGTTTTGGCATCCAGAGCACGTGTAGTCTACGCGTCCACTACTGTTGGTGTGCCGCGTCCACTACATATGTTTATATGCGTCCACCCTCAATCTTTTGTGGACCCGATCTTACATTTTTTTTAACAAAAAATTTGCATCTTTTTATATCTGAACTTATTTATCTTAAAACGTTTGGTTTTAATCATTTCCTTGCTGAGTCAGCTACTTCCATCAATCCCATCGTAACTTTTTACGGTCCCAATATACCAACGCCGTTTTTTTACTAAAGTCTTGTCTAATCAATCTTTTCTTTTTGAATTTTCCTTGAAAACTGTTGGTATTCGGAAACTCTTTATTCAAACCTAACCTGTACTCAAGAACTCAACAATGGCTTCAATCTCAACTCCCGAGCCTGCCTATGTTACTGACATCATTAGTATCGCTGCTGAACATCATTTTAATTTTGAAATTCTGTGTGAGTATAACTTGGATGTAAGCAAGTACATCAACGCTGCTGGTTGGGATGGTTTGTTTCTGGAAAAGGTCTCGATTTATCCGGACTTGGTAAGAGATTTCTGGAGGAGACCAACGATTTCTAACACTGAGGTAGTAGGGTTTGTTCAAGGCAAGAAGATAACTGTTTCTGAGAAGACCATTTCTGATGCAATCGTTTGTGCTCAAGAGGGTTTGATCATGACAGAAAACTGGGAAGAAGATCTTGGTGGTATAGAAACCATCGCGGTTACACTGATGCGAGAAGATACAGTGAGGGCTCACTCGTGGAAGTCATCTGAAATGAAGGATCATATCAGGATTCTTCATCAGATTCTGAACAAGACAGTGCTTCATAAGGCAGGGTCTAAGGACAACCTTTCTGCCCTTCACAAGTTCTGTCTCTGCAACATGGTCTGAGACAAAAATAAACTTTGCCATGGATCCTGTTTCATCGCTTCAAGGATGCCATTGCAAACAGAGAAACCACCTCCCACATCACCTTCTCTCATCTTCTGTCAAAAGTTTTCAAGCAGCAAGGCTTGTATGATTACTTAAATGCAAAGCCTTAAGAAGAACAAGAAAAGATCTTTCGTTCGAAGGGGATGCAAGCTGCCATTTTCGGAAAGAGCAACCTCAGCAGCATGCATCTTGACACGTACAAACTAGTTGAGATGTCAAAACAAGAGGAGAAAATGAAGATTAAGGAAGAAGCTGTTGAGGCCAACAATGCAGCTATTCTTGGTCTCAAGAGAGGAACTAAAAGGAAAACTATGGCTGTCAGGAAGCCTGTTCCTAGAAGGCCTACCAGAGGCATTGTTATTAATGAGCCTGGGAATGAGGCTCCTCAACCTGTTCCTCGACCTGCTCCCAAGAGAGCTAGAAAGCTGGTTCTGCCTCAAGATGAGGATGATGAAGATGACAATGTTCCTCTGGGAACAGCTTTAAAGAGGAAAGCTGCTGCTGCTGCTGATGCTGCTGTGCCTACCAAGAGGAGGCAACCTGCAAGGAAAGCCAGAACCTTTGCAGCCTCTGAGGTAAACACCTCTTCTGAAGTTCCTATTAATACTGTGAATGATGATGCCCCTACTCCGGGAGTAGGATTTTTTGATAATGTATATAGACCTACATTACCCACACCCCAACCCTCACCACAAAAAGACCAATCTGACCAAACTTCAACTCCATCTTCACCACACATTAGCCCAAGTCAATTAACCACACCCCAACCTACACCACTCAAAACCATCTTTCCACCTATAATTCCTGACTCTGATCCATGGTTTCATCAAGAGGATGATGGAATTTGCCGAGGTGCCCCCTTTCCTAAACCTCTAAGAAAACTCTTTCCACCAATTATACCCCCATCCACTATCTTTGCCAATAAGTCTGAGAATTGGGCTCAGGTCAAAGAAATTGGAAAATTCTGTTTCATACTCACCAACCTGACCCTGAAATTAACCTTGAAATTCCTCTAACTAGGTGGTACTCCCATCCTGATTATGACTATGAACCCTATGAGGAATACCCCTGGACCACCAAATACCCAAACTCTCAGCCTCCTAAAGGTCCCTTTCCATCTGAGATGAACAACCAACATGGCCCTCTCCTCACCCATCTACCCCTCAAACATTTTCCCCAAAGGAAAATTTACCCCAACCTACAAAAAACCCCACCATTGATTCCTCACACTGAAGGAGTAGCAAGGCACATCATTCCTGTATTGGAAACTGATCCTAAAAGGAACAGACTGCCTTCTTTACCTCAGAAGAGAGCAAGATCATCAGAGCATGTTCCAATTATATTGGATGGAAACACAAAATGGATGAAATTCGAGCATCCCAGCATCTATGGAAGTGCTTCAGACCCCTTCGCAGATCAACCGATCTATAATATTCTGAAGTGGGAGTTCAGCTACTTCCAGATTGAAAGAGCTGCACGTTGGGTTCCTATCACATGGCTGAGACATAATAAGGAAACACGTGTAGGCATTGCTCCCTACCCTATCTGTCCAAGGCTTGGCATGATAGACCTCAACAAGGACAAAGATATGAGGCGCAGAAGAAATAAGGGAGTCATGCCTGAAGCCCATTCTGCCTTGCTGGACTTGTCTCAGGAAATCTTTGATCACTCCCAGCTTGACTTCTATCTGTATATGGAGGATGTGAAGAATATTGGAGAAATGAAAGCTGCAGACTTCTGGTTGTCTCACATCATCCACTACACCAGGGATGCTTCTTCTTCTGGCTTGACTCAGGAAGAGAAGAAAGAAATTCCCAAGTTCAGAGGAAAGTGTGGACTATCCAAAGTAAGGCACATGATCTACAAAGATCTGTGGGCACTTCCTATTACCAGCAGGGATGTGGAGGAAATTACTCCTATCCACTGGGCAAAGGATGTACCTCAGAAATCTGTTAAAGCTGCCACTGCATCTCCAGCAACATCATCCTCTGATCATATAGCTGAAGAGTTGATTGTAGAAGGCCCTGAATTTGATGAACAACTGTCTTCTCAACCTACTTCAGTTGAACCTCCATCTGCACAAGCTAAGCAGTCTGCTGAGGTTGGTGTCTCTAAGAAAGGAGCTGAGTCTGCTAAGACTTCTTCTCAACCATTAGCTCTTGCTATGGTTAGACCAGCAGCCCAGGCTCAAGACACTGTCTCTGACACTGCTGAGAGCTCCAGACAACTTACCTTGCCACCCAATCTTGAAGACATCATTGGAAAAATTGTTGATGATAAGGTTGGCAAGATAGTTGAGGAAAAGACTGAACAGATGGCTCAACAGATTGAAGAAAGGGTACAGAAGCAAGTTCAAGATTCTCTGGCCCCTACAAATGCAGTGATGAATCAGATGCTGGCTCTGATCTTGGAATTTCAGAGGAATCAAAATCCCAATCCTAACCAACCACCTCCTCCACCACCTCCTTCTACCTAAAAACTTTTTCCTTCTCTGTTTTATCTTTTTGTTGTTAGCTGACAATGATGGTCCACTCCCTTTTACCTTTTTGTCTGATGACAAAATAGGGGGAGAAAGGAAAGATTAAATTTTATAATACAGAGACTTTTTTAAACAAAAAGTACATAGTTGTCTGCATATGCATAAGTGTATATTCATCTTGCTGATACTATGCCTTGACTTTATGTTTATGCTTCGATACTGCTTTGAATCCCAAATGTTTAATAAGCTGCTATCTTGATCTGTTAACCTATATTATATTGCAAATAAGACTTAGCTTATTATGCCTTAACTGCTTTTATCTGATGACTGCTTTGTCTTAGGGGGAGCCTTGTAAGCTCTCTTAGACTTTGCAAAATAAATTTAATTAGTTTTTGTCATCATCAAAAAGGGGGAGATTGTTGGAACCAAAGTAATTTGGATTAAATAATCTCTATGTTTTGATGTTAACAATAAGGATTAAATTTATGTAGCAAAGTGTTAATGCTTTGAATCTAACAAGTGCCTTTAGTCTTAAAGAATCTCTGTTCTTATAAGTTAAAATGTTAAGTCTATTTTCTTTGCAAATCCGTGTCCATATATTATATTGAATATTTTATATTGAAAGAGTGGTCGAGTCCACTCTATCAAGGATCTCCTTTAAACTCCAGTGCCACGTCAGTGGACGAGCACTTGAATGTTTCTAGTGGACGGAGAAAATCTTTTCTTGTAGACGTGAGCTTCTCTAAAAAAAAAATAACATTAGTTTTCTTTTGCCATGTCACTGGACGGAGATTTTAAATGTCTCAAGTACTGGCAAGACCGATGTTTATGTAGACGAAGTTTTTGTTGCCACGTCAGTGGACGGAGCCTTAAAACTCTTTTTTCTTAACTTGCCTTTACTATTGTTTTGCTGGACGAAGAATTTTGAGCATTTATATCAATCTGAACCAAAGCAAATTTATTTCATATGATTGATATTCATTTCTTTTATAATGGTTCTTCTCATTTTCTATTAACGGTTTTTTATTGCCTTGTTTCAATGAGAGAGACATAGTACAAATAAGGATTTGCAAAAAGCAGAATAGTACAATGCAAAACGTTGTGTACCCTGTCACCTTTTACGCTGAAATAGCTGGAACTTGTACAAGGAAGGCAAAACTGTTTTTCAAGCCGCTTTTGCTCAGAGGTGTGCCATTACATGCAAGAATTTGTCACATAGTACAAAAACCACGAGCAAGCTGAGTCTCAACGGATATTTACTTGGCTGATTCTATCACTAAACGGAAAATTCAAAAACAACCGTTGATGATTCTGAAGAGAAGATCAAGGACCCTATAAATAGAAGACTAAAGCTTTTGAAGAAACAACTTTTGCGCATACAAAGAAATCTCAAGAAATCTCTTGCGAGCAAATATTCTCTTATTCATTCAAAAAGCAAAAGTCTGTAATATCATAGTTTGAATATTGCTATAATATTCATCTGATCTTAAACTTTCACATTCTCACACATAGTGACTCTTTATTAGAGGTAGAGCCTGAAGAGGCTTGGTAAGAAAGAAATACTTGTGAGCCTGGAGAGGTGTTGAATACTTGCTGTAATCTATTTGGAAAATAGTGGAGAAATCCTTCAAGTAGAAGGGACTGGACGTAGCTCTTGGTTGGAAGAGAGTGAACCAGGATAAAACATCTTGTGTGAATCTTCTAATCCCTTATCTCTTGGTTTTACGTGTTTATACTAACTGTGGGGATATGAACTTGAATTTGTTATTCTTTCAAAAGACTGTTTTTCTGTGTGCTTTATTTTGTCTCTTTATCTTCGTGTGAGAAAATCTTTTTTGAAAAGGTTGTTTTCGAAAAATATTAACAAACACAATTCAACCCCCCATTCTTGTGTTTGCCTGTGTCAACTTCATACATGAATGAACCGATTACACACTTGAATGAGAGGGATCCTGAGACTATGTAGGTATAGGACTATATAGTTGATGATGACTTATATGAAATGATTGGTACTACCCATATCAACAAGACGCATCTTTTTTTCGGAAGCCCACCACTTAAGAACTCTACAGTTAAGCGTGTTTGACTTGGAGCAATTTTAGGATGGGTGACATCCTGGGAAGTTTTCCTAGGAAGCGTGTGAGTGAGGACAAAGCACGTTGAAAAGACCGGTGTTGGTCTGTGGGGACAGTCGTCAATCCATAGAGCAGTCAGGGATGTTACAGTGCTTGCCGTGACCATCATTGCCTCCTCACGCTTAAGCATCATCGTACACCGCCGGGAAGATCAAGCCATTGTCATCTTCTCTCACACTTCCTAGACTTGATCTATAGTGAAAACCTTCAGATCTGTAACACACAGTGGGGGTTCAGCCTCCTCCATCAACCAGTGGCCCTCAAGAAAATGGTAGATCCTCTTTGTATTCATACTCAACATTGTTCACTCATGCTCCTGAATACCATATCTGTGACGGCAAGGTGCTTGAGGAAATGCCTGAAATGGCAGATTCATGTTCATAATGGACCTTTCATCCTTGCAATCTCGAAGTTCAACATCTTCTCTGTTTTCTCAGCCAAGGAAGAAATGTTAATTGTATGGAGTTCGGATATGGATGTTTCATGGTGGAGCAACGTTGGATGGTACCATGGTGGAGGGTATTTGGATGGAAAAGAAAATTTTTTATGTAAAGAAAATGCAAGAAAAGTTCCGATCTGTTTCTTCTTAGTTAGGTTTCTGGTTTCTGTCTAATTATTTAATTAATATATCTAAGGGCTAAAAAAATGGTTCACCGGTGAGGGACTTACTTGCTCCGTCACCTTAGAAGCCATCTTATTATATATATGACTTTTGGTTTATTTACTATAAAAGTCAAACATTTTTTAATGATGTAACAATACATTATTAGCTAATGGTATAATTGTAAACAAACTATACATTGATATTGTTGGTGTAAGCCCTAGTGGCCAATCTATTTTGAATAGATCATCATTTGTAACATGACTTTGATCATATATTTGATATATGAATAAGGCATTCATTTATTGTGTTATTAGTTTATAGCATGATAAAGTCCTTAGAATAGGCAGTTCATTCAATGAGATATTAAGTGCATGACTTAATCGTGAGACCTTATTAAATAATAAGAACGCTATTCTTAAATATCCGTAGTCGAGTATTATTGTTAATTAGGACGACAATAATACATAGAGACTATTGTGTGAGTAGACTGATGGCCACATCTCACGGGTCATGGATATGTGATATCAAGTCAGCACACAGGTATAAATATTAGGAGTAATATTATATACCGGATGACCCACTATGAGAATACTTCATAATAGTTGTGTAAGTGTGAGTGATGTAGACATGTTGATGAGTGTGAGTGATGTAGACATGATTCGTCCCTCCTACATAACAGGGGTAATGTCTTGGGCCCCTCGATAGAGTGAGACGTGAAATATCCGTGGCCACGCGGAAGTGGGCCAATATGTGATATTGGGCCTGTTTGTAATTACACGTCTACTCGGGGATCGAGGAATAAATGATTGAACATAACAAGGATGACATTATTATGCCTTGTGTTCAATTAAGACATATGGACGAAGGGACATTTACTGCATAGTAAATTTTGGTCGCGGTAAGGCTAAAATCGGATCACTGATACTCTCGCTAATTGGGTAGTAATGATGCATTGCTAGATGCCGCTCATTATTTATAATATTTAATATTATAATTAATATTTGATATTATTATAATATTTAATATTATTGCCAACTTAGTGGGAGCCTATAGGGTCACACGCATAGAGCAAATGCGGAGCAGTTATATTAATTAAATATGATTTAATTAATATAAGGACAATTGGGCTTGTAGTGTACAAAGCCCAATAGGGTTAACAGTTAGGTTAAAGGGAGATGCCAACTTATAAATAGAAGTGTTCTCCCCTCTAACCTAAGGCTTGCTAACCGTGCCTCCCTTTAGCCGTCAGCTAGCACAAGACGCATAGCTCCGACATCCATTTGCTCGCGTGGACTGAGTAGAGGTGCTACCCCTTTGTGGCACTAGTGATCAAGAAAGTAAAAGCACGCTTCAAGAGGTAAACGCTAAAGCCCTATGTGATTCATGTTTGTAACGCGCGATCCATGGATAAGGTTTTCTTCCGCCTTGATATTTGATTTTAAAAGAGGATAATCTCATGAAAACCCCAACAGTGGTATCAGAGCCAGGTCGTAGTTACCTTGAATCATTATGTGCTTGTTTGATAACATGTTTTTTTGTTTTTGAATATGATTCAATTAAATACATGTTATTTTTGGGGACATGTTTGTTCTTGGTTGATATATATGATGATATATATGTACGCCATATGTTCTTGGAACTGGGCGTTTAATGCTTTTGTCGCATTGGAAGAGTACGAGATTTATTTTTGAAACCAAATTGAAATGCTCTGAGCATATCTTTTTCGCTGGTCAATTTCAAATTGTTGGCAATCTTTAAACATTGTATTACTGTGCGTTTGCGAATTGATCATGTCCATGTACGTGAAAGTATGATTCAGTGAATTATCTTGAATTCAGTACATATCAAGTATTGATTTCAAATCATATGGATATTGATTTGAAAAAGATTCCTATTTAAATTTTGGATTCAATTGCTATTTGGATATCAGTACAATGTCATTTCAAATGTGATTTGATCTTCATGTGATTTTGTTTTTGAAAGTAAGAACCAATACATGAATTTGACGTGGTCAAATGCAATCAATTTGAAAAGAGGTTTTCAAGTTTAGATTATAATCATGGGAATAATTGTTATGAAAAATCAATTATGTGATTTTCTCTGATTTGGATATCCATCAAGTGTGATATAATTTTGGCAATTGATTTCTTGAAGATTTTTATTTTAAAATTTATTTTAATAATTATAATAATAATAATAATAATAAAGTGTTTATTATTATTGATTATTATTAAATATTTTTTTTAAGGTATATGGTTATGGCACTAGATTATGGTGTTATTTATTTTTAGTTAAATACGACCTGCGTGTCGTGATTTATTTATTTAAATACGGCCTGCGTGTCGTACCTTTTAATTGTTTGTTTATCTTATAAATAAATGTAATTACTGGAGCTGAAGAGGAGGCAACACCAAATGATGACGCCGTGTGAGAAGCTTGAGAAGCTTGCTCGAGGGTCAAAGAATGGTAATAATTAGTTTATTTAATTCTTGCACTTTAGGAGACCATAACTATAATATCTTAACTTATATGTTTATGTATGAGATGCATGAAATGTATGTATACATATATGTTTAAATGTTCTATATGTTTGTTAAATGTATAATAGCATGTATGCTGAGAGACGCTTTGTATGTGATACAATGCCGGTGAGATCATTTTAATAAAAAATCCCTCAAAAGAAAATATTAAGTTTAAAAGCCTTCCAATGCATGGCACTCATCAAGACTAATATCGAATGAATGTAGGTCCGCCAAAGCGGAGTGCATTTTTCTATACTAGTAAGATGCGATGGGACAATTGTAATGTCCAACTGCCAACCATTGGACTTGACTTAACTGGGTCGAATTCAATAGGATTGAAATGGGACTAGAGGCAGGGAGTTGGACTTTAATTCATAGAGATGGATTAGAATAAGAGTTATTCACCCAACTGATCCAAGAGTTACATGAGATGTAATTGGAAAGGAGTTTCCTACCTAAATAACTGAGTTTTGGGAGATCAGCCAAAGTTGACTCAGGACGAGGTGAAATATGGATCTTGGTCTCACTAGAAAATCTTCTAACGGGATTTTCCGAGTCAATGATGAGGGTCATTGATTTTAGTAAAATAGTGGGAGCGTATTTAATAAAAGACCTTATTAAATATGTTTTATCATGATATTAATATTCTGCATGTTTCTGTATTTAGAATTATCATGACATAAAACACTGTAATTTATTACTGCGATTTGTCCTTGAGAAGGACAAGGTATCCAGAATTAAATTTCTGAATTGATACAAGATGTTGAGGATTGTCCTCAAGAACGAGAAAAAGTTGTTTGTCTTGAGCAAATGATTCCTGAGCAACCAGTTCCTACTAGGATCGAAAAAGATGCTTATGAAGCATCAAGTCGATGTCCTGGATGTAGGATTCTTCATGCTTACAACCATGAAGGCGCGTGATATGATCATGCACCTCATGATGCTTTATTGAGAGCATGCAATGCATAAGAACCACAAGTCTTCCCGACCATTTTTCAGTTGTGAACTGGCAGAAGGAAATCCAGACAGTTATCATGTGCTTCATATTATTGAGTACATTAAGAAGTTGGTAAACTGAGATTTCCTTTAGGCCAAAAGTTGGCCAGTGATATGATCTTGCAATTGTTGCTGGATAGTTATAGTCAATTTCGTTGTGAACGATTCTGACAGACCTCTACTAGAGATTGCAAAGGAAGTTGAGAACTACCCAGCATAGTCTCTACAGTTGAAAAGGGTAGACTATTTTGATAGTCTTGAAAGAGAAAGCCTTAAGCCTGCTAAACAAGGAGAAGAACAAGGGCAAGAACAAGTTCAAGCCCAGTACTTCTGTCTTGAAACTAATAGGTAGGGTTGCAAAGGAAGGCAATTGGTTTCATTGCAGTTTGACCAGACGTTTGAAAAACTGCCAAAAGGTACAAGAAAGAGTATGAGAAAAGAAAGGAAGTATGACTTCCTCTTCGAGCATTATGTTATAGAAGTCAACCTACTTTAAAATCATGGGTATTTGATACCGCATATGGATCTCACATTAATATGAAGGATCAAAGTGAGTAGGACATTGACTAAAGGCAAAGTCAACCTGTGAATAGGAAATGGAACAAAAGTTGTTGCATTAACTATATAAGTTTTTGACTTTGCCTTCGGGGCTTATTTTAGAACTAAATAAATGTTATTATGTTCCAGCTATTTGTAGAAACATCAGTCACATGATATTTTCTATGCTAGCAAGTTTTTGGATAATGGACTTTGTGTCCTTAATCCTCATGTGCCCATTTATAATATAAATGTGAAAGGATCAAACCAAGTGATTTGAACCCTACATGTCTTTGACATTGTTGTTTAGGTCATATAGGTGAGAAATGCATCTCCAAGCTCCATGAGGATTGACTCTTGGACTCACTCGATTATGAATCGTTTGATGTATGCAAATCTTGCTTATTGGGGAAGATAGCTAAGACCCCATTCATCAGGCAAGGTGAACGGGTCAGTGATCTTTTGGGCTTGATACATAGTGATGTATGTAGGCCCCTAAACAAGTCTGCTAGAGGTGGTTTTCCTTACTTCATCACATTTACTGATGACTTCAGTAGATATGGATTTGTGTATGACACAAATCAGAAACTTTTGAAAAGTTCAAAGAGTTCAAAAATAAAGTAGAGAACCAACTTGGCAAAAGTATTAAGGTCATACGATTAAATCATGGTGATGAATACTTAAGCCAAGAGTTTGATGACTATCTGAGAGAGTGTGAGATAGTGTCCCAACTCACTCCTCCTGGAATGCTACAATGGAATGGTATGTCCGAAATGAGGAATCGCACCTTGTTAGACATGGTATGATCCATGATAAGTCATTCAGACCTTTTTGCCTCTTTCTGGGGCTTTGCTCCACTTACAGCTGGATTCACTCTTAACCGTGTTCCATCTAAGGCGATTGAAAAGACTCCATATGAGATATGGATGGGCCGAAGGCCTAATTTGTCATTTATGAGGATTTGGGTATGTTAGGGTGAAACGTCTTATGACGGATAAATTTGGGCCCAAATCAGATAAGTGTATATTTGTGGGATATCCTAAGGAAACCAAAGGATATTATTTCTACAACCCCTTCGAGGACAAAGTGTTTGTCTCTAGAACTGGAGTGTTCCTTGAGAAGGAATATCTCTAAAGGAGACAGTGGGAGGATTGTAAAGCTTGGAGAAATCCAAGTACCACAAAATATTGATCCGCCTACAATGGAACAAGAACTGGTTCCACAAGATGTTGTGGTTGAACCACCGGTTCAAGTAACACAAGACTTGCGTAGGTCTAACATGCCACATCACCAACCTGAGAGATATGGACTTCTCCTGACTCAGGAAGGTGACGTGCTGCTCATGGATCAATATGAGCCTGTAACCTACCAAGAGGCCAAAATTGGCCCATAATCTGAGAAGTGGCTTGAGGCCATGTGATCTGAGATGGAATCCATATACATGAACCAGGTAGGGACCTTGGTTGAGCCACCCGAAGGGGTAATACCCATAAGGTGCAAATGGGTCTTCAAGAAGAAGACTGACATGGATGGTAAAGTGGGTACCTTTAAGCTGCGACTGGTTGGGAAAGGTTTCAAGCAAATTCATGGTATAGACCATGATGAAACTTTCTCCCCAATAGCGATGCCGATGCTTAAATCTATTCGGATTCTGCTTGCTATTACTGCATACTATGACTATGAGATCTGGCAGATGGATGTCAAGGCTGCATTCCTTAACGGGAATCTCCTCAAGAAAGTGTACATGACACAAACCGAGAGTTTTGTCGATCCAAAGGATGCTGGAAAGATATGTGAGTTGCAGAGATCCATTCATGGATTAAAGTAAGCTTCCAGAAGTTGGAATCTTCGTTCTGATAAAGCTATAAGACAGTTTGGATTTATCAAGAACGAGGATGAACCTTGTGTGTACAAGAAGGTTAGTGGGAGTGAGATTGTCTTTCTTGTATTGTATGTGGATGACATACTGGTTATCGGAAACGATATCTCTACGCTACAAAATGTGAAAACATGGTTAGGGAATTGTTTCTCGATGAATGACTTAGGCTAGGCTTTCTACGTGTTAGGTATCAGGATCTATAGAGATAGATCACTGAAGTTGTTGGGCCTTTGTCAGAGTACATTATGTACTACACCAGTTATCTTGTATGCTTTGAGCATGACAAGAAGGTACCAATTGATATCAGTGAGGGTCACTGAACTGTTGTCAAGAACATCCTTAAGTATCTGAGAAGAACTGAGGATACATTCTTGAAAAATGAAGGTGAGGAAAGAGTCGTTATAAGGTGTTATATCGACGCTGTTTCCAAATAGATAAGGATTATTCCAAATCGCAGTCTGGATTTGTGTTTTATCTTAATGGTGGCACTGTATACTTGGAAAAAGTTCCAAGTGCGAGACAGTTATAGATTTCATTACAGAGGCCAAGTATATAGTTGCCTTAAATGTAGATTTAAAGGCCGTTTGGATCGGCAAGTTCATTTATGAACTAGGAATGATTCCTAACTTTGTGAACTCCATTGATCTCATTGCGATGATGATGGAGTAATCGCTTAAGCCAAGGAAACTTGATCTCACCAGCGATCCAGACATATACTTAGGTGCTTCCATCTCATTCGATAGATGATCGATAGAGGAGAGATGTGAAGATGTGCATAATGACAACACTAAATAATCCGCTAATAGAGTTTCTTACTCAGTGGTAGCATTAAACTCACACTAGATCAATGGGTGTTAGATTGATGCCCGATTGGCTCTAGTGCTAGTGGGAGATTGTTGGTGTAAGCCCTAGTGGCCAATCTATTTTGAATAGATCATCATTTGTAACATGACTTTGATCATATATTTGATATATGAATAAGGCATTCATTTATTGTGTTATTAGTTTATAGCATGATAAAGTCCTTAGAATAGGCAGTTCATTCAATGAGATATTAAGTGCATGACTTAATCGTGAGACCTTATTATTAAATAATAAGAACGCTATTCTTAAATATCCGTAGTCGAGTATTATTGTTAATTAGGACGACAATAATACATAGAGACTATTGTGTGAGTAGACTGATGGTCACATCTCACGGGTCATGGATATGTGATATCAAGTCAGCACACAGGTATAAATATTAGGAGTAATATTTATACCGGATGACCCACTATGAGAATACTTCATAATAGTTGTGTAAGTGTCATAAGTATTCTCATGGCGACCATAGTGAAGTAGTCCTTCCACTTGAAGTCACTACGATTCCTACATGAGGAGTTGTAGGCTTTAATGCTATCAAACATCACGCGTAACAGGGTGGTCATAAAGGTAGTTATTGGGTCTGCAATAAATCATGTTGATGAGTGTGAGTGATGTAGACATGATTCGTCCCTCCTACATAACAGGGGTAATGTCTTGGGCCCCTCGATAGAGTGAGACGTGAAATATGCGTGGCCACGCGGAAGTGGGCCAATATGTGATATTGGGCCCGTTTGTAATTACACGTCTACTCGGGGATCGAGGAATAAATGATTGAACATAACAAGGATGACATTATTATGCCTTGTGTTCAATTAAGACATATGGACGAAGGGACATTTACTGCATAGTAAATTTTGGTCGCGGTAAGGCTAAAATCGGATCACCGATACTCTCGCTAATTGGGTAGTAATGATGCATTGCTAGATGCCGCTCATTATTTATAATATTTAATATTATAATTAATATTTGATATTATTATAATATTTAATATTATTGCCAACTTAGTGGGAGCCTATAGGGTCACACGCATAGAGCAAATGCGGAGCGGTTATATTAATTAAATATGATTTAATTAATATAAGGACAATTGGGTTTGTAGTGTACAAAGCCCAATAGGGTTAACAGTTAGGTTAAAGGGAGATGCCAACTTATAAATAGAAGTGTTCTCCCCTCTAACCTAAGGCTTGCTAACCGTGCCTCCCTTTAGCCGTCAGCTAGCACAAGACGCATAGCTCCGACACCCATTTGCTCGCGTGGACTGAGTAGAGGTGCTACCCCTTTGTGGCACTAGTGATCAAGAAAGTAAAAGCACGCTTCAAGAGGTAAACGCTAAAGCCCTATGTGATTCATGTTTGTAACGCGCGATCCATGGATAAGGTTTTCTTCCGCCTTGAGATTTGATTTTAAAAGAGGATAATCTCATGAAAACCCCAACAGATAAAGCATCATAACCAAATCCTAATAAATAAATCATGATTCTAATTGAAGAAATGGAAGTTTAAACTTGTCAAAGAAAAGATGTTGTAGCCACTAAACCAGTCAACGTGTATTTTCCCTTCTTTGACTCCCCAATAGGAGGGTTTGTAGTGCAAAAGTAGGAAGATTATTTCACATGGCCATTTCATTAGAAAACTGGCTAACTATATAAATAGAATAACGTTAGGTTTCTATGATAAATTTGGATAACTTTTTTGATATGTAATTTAACCCTTTATAACGCAAAGTGTAAATATTTTATATGCTATAAAAATTAAAACTTGTTAATTGTGAGAATACACTGAATAGTTATTTACAAAACTATATAAAGTAAGAAAAAGTGATCTAAACACAACATCCTTCGAGCTTTGGGTGATGGACTGATGGTCCAAGAATTCATGAGGGGAAGCTTTGGGTGTTAAGCTGGCTATCCAAACTTTGCAGGATATGGGCATCCAATATGTGATCATTGAAACTGATTGTAAAATGGTTGTGGATGGTCTCCAAAGCACCAGAGCTGATCATACAGAGTTTGGTGTTCTTATTAGCCAGTGCAAGCAACTGTTACTTAATTATCCAACCTATCAAGTTAGGCTTGTTCGGAGACAAGCAAATTTAGTAGCTCATACCTTTGCCAGGGCTTCTATTTTATATGCTAGCTCTAGTCGCTTTAGCAGTATTCCTAATTGTATTGTTGAACAAATTTATTTGAAAATGATATGAGTTTGGTTGTTTAAAATAAAATAAAAAAGTGATCTAATTGATGTATTGCAACAACGGGTTGTGATGATTCAAAATTTAGAGTATTCAAAATAGAAATGGAGGTGACGAAATTAAATACTCACCAATCATTAACAACTCCATGTGAAGTCAATAATAGCATGACATTAATTAGTTTACTACATAACAGAGTTAGGGAAAGCAAAATAGCTGCATTATTCTTCTTCGATCTGTAGCCTAAAGTCGGTGTTAACAAAGAATCAATTCCTAAAAATTGTTTGAATTTTAACTGTTTATTGTTTTAGATGGAACAAGGTTTGTGTTTTGTATGTGGCTGTTGAGAATCTGAAAGAAGGGATGCCTGGGGTTTGTGTCTAATTCAGGAGACATAAACAGAAGAGTGTAGACATATTACGGCCTTCTAAGGCTTTATATTTATAATAAACAAACAACTAGTGACACTTGGTAGGGAAGGTTCCCTCCAATAGTTATATTTAGTACCATGAATCTCGCTTCTTGCTTACTTGTGAGGGCTACATGGATGAATTTGTACTCCAAGTTCACTGTACAATTTTGGGAACTTAATTAGATATAGTATTTTTAGCAGAGTTTTTTTTATTATTATTATATTTGGTTACCCAGAATTGGCATTGTCAGGCTCCATTCGTCATGTTCTGCCGGGTAGGATCTATTATTTTTTTATTATTACTATAGTAATAGAGATTAAGGTTTTCTTTGAGTTGTCTCTTCACATGGCCAATTGGCCATGAATTACAAATCAATTCGGCAATTGCTAATTTGTTGGCTTTTACAATTAAAAAAAAAAAAAAAAAAAAGGTCATCATGTTTAGAGAGATGGAGTGATGGACTAATAGAGAAATGCTATATTGACACAAAATTTTACATCTACACCGTATAGTGCCGCACAGTGCGGCACTGTAGCTGCACTGTGCGTCACTGTAGCACCTCTTTTTTTTTTTTTTTTTTTTTTTTTTTAGTTTTGCCTTTTTTTTTAAATGTTATTTTTTTAAAAATAAATTTTTTGGTTAAGTATGTGCAAATATCTGGTGAATCATGTACAAATATCTGGTGAATTCAATTCATTATCTGGTGAATGGGTTTTGTTGAGATTTTTCGTTAAGTGGTGAATCATGTACAAATATCTGGTGAATTCAGTTCATTATCTGGTGAATGGATTTTTTTGAGAAATAAATTTTTTGGTCAAGTATGTGCAAATATCTGGTGAATCATGTACAAATATCTGGTGAATTCAATTCATTATCTGGTGAATGGGTTTTTTTGAGAAATAAAATTTTTCATTAAGTGGTGAATCATGTACAAATATCTGGTGAAGTCAGTTCATTATCTGGTGAATGGATTTTTTTTAGAAATAAATATTTTGGTTAAGTATGTGCAAATATCTGGTGAATCATGTACAAATATCTGGTGAATTCAATTCATTATCTGGTGAATGGGTTTTTTTTAGAAATAAAATTTTTCGTTAAGTGGTGAATCATGTACAAATATCTGGTGAATTTAGTTCATTATCTGGTGAATGGATTTTTTTGAGAAATAAATTTTTTCGTTAAGTACGTGTAAATATCTGGTGAATCATGTACAAATATCTGGTGAATTCAATTCATTATCTGGTGAATGGTTTTTTTTTTAGAAATAAAATTTTTCGTTAAGTGGTGAATCATGTACAAATATCTGGTGACTTCAGTTCATTATCTGGTGAATGAGTTTTTTTATAATTAAAATTTTATTTTTTATAAAAAAACTAAAATTTTTATTTTAAAAAAAAAAAAAAAAAAACCCCGCTACAGTGCCGCACAGTGCAGCTACAGTGCCGCACAGTGCGGCACTGCGATGTCTTCGGGTGCGTCCACTGCACACATACGGTGTAAACCGTATGTGTGTCAAAAAGTGTGTCATAGTAACACATCTCGACTAATAATAGGGTTGCTATTACCCAATTGCTACATCAACATTTTATACAATTATCCGCGATACAGAAAACTAAATGCAATCACATAGGTGATAGGTCACATCGACAATTATAATCGTATCGATTGCATTTTTTTTAATTATCCACAGTAATAAAAAACATAACATAATCGTGACCATAACTGCAGTCCAGAACCTTTATATTGATATATGTCAAAAAAACATGGCAAAGACTAGAGGGAGTATTATGTATCAAGAGAATAAGAAAAATTGTACAATTTGTGTTAAATAGAGTTACAAAACTAACTATAACCTGTATGTTTAATATCATTTCGAATGCAACAGACATTATATATTTTACAAGACATCTCCCCAGATACAAGGCGCAACAGAGCAAACTTGAAACTGATATATCATATGTGACTCTATTCGAATATCTTTATTTTATTTTATTTTTGTTTGGAACTCACCCTAATTAGTCCTTTGGGTCCAATGGATACACTAGAGTATCTTATGGCTTAGGGCTCTTCGGGCCCGCTATGAGACTAATCTCTGATTCGTTTGATTGAGCAGAATTTTTATTCCTTGATTCTCCGCCTCTCAATGAGATGACTCTACAAGGATTCGAACCAGTATTCCACGGGTTCTCTTTATGAGGACTAGTTATTTCCATTAGATCAATGCCAGATTGGTTCTATTCAAATATGCTGTACTTTACTTTTGAATTATTATTATTATTATACACAACCGCGTTTATATGATAAAAACAATTGGACTAGTGTGATTGTTGCTGCTAGAAATGGGGTCCGTTTAGCTGCTTCATAATCACGACAGGTAGGGTGTCACATTGAAAAAACCTTCTCGCTGTCACACACACATGCACATCCACACGAATTACTTACCATCCCAAGATTAATCTAATCCAAATCTCCAACGTATTGGAGGAACGGAGTGGAAGTTGATTGATTGAACCCCACCTTTCAAATGGTGCCTACTGAAATTGAACCCACGAGGGGAAAGGAAAATCTGTAGCAACTAAGAAGAAATTCTTATTTCTTATATCATTTAGGATATGTTTGATTTTTCATTGGAAAAAACTCAAATATACATTTGGGGTGCCAAATATTTTTTTTTGTTAGAAATGATTCAAACTTTGCCAAAAGCTATTTTATATTTGGGTCGTTCCCAGTGCAAAATCAAACACGCTTAATATATCTTATATAACATTAAAAGTATGAAAAGTTAATGTTTTGTAATATTTGTTTGGTAATTTTTTAATACCTTTAATTTTATAAACAAAAGTAAAATTGTCAACAAAAAAAAAGTCAAATTTTGTTATACAAATAATATTATTCAAATCTGGGGTTAAATAGTTTATGGGAGAAAACAATTCAATGTAAGGGATATACAAATCCAAAAGGTGGGAAAGGGTTAAATTGAGCATCTGATGGGTGTATTGAACTTGTTTGTAATTTTTTTTTTTGTTGAACTCGGGTATCCTCCGGTTGGGAGTCAGAGACTAATCCCTCGAGGTATTGAGATCCATTTAAGGGGTTGACCTCTGCCAATAGATGTTCTTTCATATGCATGAACCAGGAATCGAACTCCTGACCACATGCTTAAGGGACACGGTTATCTACCAACCATGCCGCACCATGTTGATAACTTGTTTGTAATTTGTGTGTATGCTTTCTTGCCTAGCTTGGAGTACATGATTTGGTATATGCTCTTCAACCCTTTCTGAAAGGTGGGATGAGTAGTCACTGTGATGCTATGGCTAGACTTTATTAATGAAATATCTTATTGATCGAAAAAAGGTTGGGCAGACCCTACATTTTAATCATAAACCTAAATATTAATTTATGGATCTAACTACATAACATATTTAATTTATTTGTTCATAAATAGCATGATAGTTGTGACTGACACCTGAATTCTCACCATTGCATAGTGATCATATTAAGGTAGCGTTTAGTATAAGTTTTATTTTAATATTCTCGGGAATGTGAGTATGAGAATAAAGTTTCTCATGTTTGGTATAAGTTTTAAAAAACTATTGCCAAGCATAAAAGATGTACAAGATTAAAATTAGTGAATAAAAGTGGAAAACTTTATTCCTAAGTATGGAAGTAAGGAAGAAATATTCTTAAAAATAAGATTCTCTTAATGTAATTTATTTACCTGATAATAAAGTATTCCATGAACCAAACACCACAAGAAAACTTACTTCTTTCCTTGCAGATATTGTTGAATCTCCTGGATGGTGACCTCAGTGGCTCTCTCCATCTTCAAACTTCAAAAACCAACTCTCACTTTCTCTCTGTTTTTCTCTGCTTATGACTCTGCAGTCAGCACACGTATTAATTAAAAAGCATCTCATTCATAACTTTCCCACATCCCTTTAATTACTGGGAACTTTCAGAATTTCCACACCCACTCCATCACAAAGTTCCTTGCACCAATTAACTAATTAATTTCATTGTTTCAAGCAAGAGATTATGACTAATATTTGTTGTCAATCTGAGAAAGAATACAAAAAATCTTAAGGACCTGTAACCCCACCAATTTGCTCTTTCTCTCTCTTGGTTTATGCTAAATACAGCAGCGTAGGGACACCAAAAGACTCGTATTCAAATGGGGTTTGTGAGTGGATCCATCAAAGAGATATGCATGTCATGTCTTTGTCTACACAAATACTAACATCTCATGCATAAAATTTTCATCGATGTTACAAAATACCTTGAAGACCAAAGTCACGAAAAACTTGTTTAGTTAGGGAATCAACCCATGATTAGCTTAATCAAAGACATGCCACCTCATTAATTAAGATTTTAATAAGACACTTTACTGATTAAAGAACAATTAATTAGTTAACTACCACATCCAACTCAAGCACTGTAATTACCCTTTTTTTTGTACCGAGATTATCTTCCAATCGATAGCCAGATCGATACTAATTCCTTTCGAGACGTAGAGATCACCATAATGAGTTTTGGCTCTTCCAACAAAGTTTTTTTCATACATATGGTAAGAGTCAAACTCCTGACATCACGCTTAAGAAACTCAGCTATCTACCAACTATACGTTGGTCAACCACTTTAATAATGGTTTATATGGGCACATCCATGTGCATATATGCCCAACATGCATTGATCATTCCATTGGCGTGTCGAGTGGCAGAGGCAACGGAATAGAAAGAGATGTTGGAATCGTTCTGTTTGCCTCCATTCTAAATTCTGAAAGTTTTGATGGAAGGATTTAACATTTAACGTTGATGGGTAAGCATTACATTTGTATCTATAAGTGTGCATGTATATGTCTTCTAATTTGTCACAATTCATAAGTATTGAATATTGATGGTATCATATCTTGGGGAAGATTTTAATAATGGCAGACAATCTTTTCTTTTTAATTCAACTGACTAAATAAGTAAAAGTTTGTTCCTCTCAAATGGCAAAATAGGTAGCACAAGACGTAGCCTTTGCCCCATTTGGTTGCAAGATCATATGGTTGTGCTTTTCGTTGTGTCACATCTTGTGTGCTTGTTTGCTTGGTTTTAATGACGGCGTCTTTTACAAAATCTTTCTTGCTTTGATTTGTTGCTATTGCTGAATGCTGATAGTCTACGTGTCGATTTATGATATTAAGAAAACTTTATATTTAGGATTGGAATTTATAATTTTCATTTATTTTCATATGAAAATATTTGCAGTTACAAAAAGATAGAACAAAAAAAAAAAACTATAACTTCAAATAAACCACAGGATAAATTAAGGGGGTATTAATATGTAACTCCGCAAGCTCTTCTCCATTCGGTTTTCAATTACCCGAATGACTTAATGCGCACGTCATATATATCTTACGGCAAATGTGTTATCTGAACATGTTTATGGTGTCGGACACCATATATTTAAACATTTCATGCTTTTTTTAACCGGACCCAGTATCCCTTATACTCTGATAGATACGGTGTCGCCCCATTGTTGTCGAAATTCTGTGTCAAAAAACAATATTTCTCATCTTAGGGAGAGATTCTTATGTGTTCATATTCTCTTACCTATATCATTAAAGATTTTTTTTCTTTTAAAACAACCTATATCATTAAAGATATAGTATATTAGTTGTACGTAATATTGAAAATATAGCTAAAGTAAATAATATAATAATTCATATATTAGAAATTCTCTCTCTAATAAATTGTTATGTAAATTTCTCTCCCCGTAACTAATGTGTTTGATATTGATTGATGCAGAATAAGATTTATATCTACGAATTTCTCCTTAGTAGAGCATAATCATTCTCTACTTGTGTTTAATTAAGTTCACTATCTTTCAAAATTTGTTGTATCACTACAAAAGAAAAGGTTGTTGTAGCTATCGAAAAAATTCGATTGCAAAAAGTATTAAATTAGTTGCTAAATAAGTTAGTGACTCAATTAACGATTGACAACATGTAATTGCTAAAATCCTAGTCATTAAATCATTTAGCGAACTATATAAAAATCCATCACTAACACATAATTTGATGGGTAAAATATAAAATCAGTCACTATTTGTTGGTCACACATTCTTCTTAATGACCAATTTACCAACTTTAGCCATCCTGTTAACCAAAAAAAAAGTAGTCGCTATTTCGATCTTTAGTTAGCCTTTAAGCTCAATCATCGCTAAATCAAATTTTTTTTTTTTGGGTAGTGTATTTGTATAATATATTTTAAGTAAGTTAATTCTTTAATTCAAGTAATAAAAGGGAAGATGTGAGCTTTCAATGCAGTTTTATTAAATAATAAAGACGAGGTATTAATGGGATATGATAATCATATTTTTGAGTTTCATTATTATAAATTAAGTTCATGAATGTGAAATCTTTGTCTTGGAAAAATTAAAATAATTAATTAATTACATTTAACCCTCCTTTTTATTTTATCCTTCTTATTTTTCTTCTCTTTTTATCAATTAATTAATGTAGTAACTAATATCCTCATGTCTTTTTGGTGCTCTATCCTTTTTTTTTTTTTTTGGTAGACTTTTTGGTGCTCTATCTAAGTAGACTAGATTCTTACGGTTTGTCCTTCCACCAGCCATATTCAATCTGAATTCGGTTCCTTAGAAGATTTGGTGGAATCTATTAATTTTGAAGTGGAATATGATTCTTTGCTTGTCGTTCATATACAACTAAACTGTATATTCTAATTAAGTGTACGAAATAGTATAGCCAAACTCATATGATACCTGTTGAGCATATGTTCTTTTGGTTTTTCGTAGATAATTTGAATTTAAGAAATTTTATAGATTTTAAGTGATAAGATATTTATTTTTCTATTTTAGCTACACATATTGGGGGGAGATGAAAGCTGTATTTGATCTCAGGTATAGTGCATGTTCTAGTACTCAAAACTTCCGTTTAATTCAAAGCAACAAAGTGTCAGAAAAAACCTATATAATTGTACAATTCAAACTAGAGCTTGGCCTGATCAAATGGTTAGATCATCATACCAACGCTACGACTGCAGATCAAGTGGTCCAATTGACAATTCTGGAAAAATTAGCACAGATCAAGCTGAAGCATTACATGAAGAAATTACTTCGTATAAAACATTATATAAAAAATACTAATGATTATAATAATAATACAAATTAAGATACTGGGGATTCCTTTAAAAAAAAAAGTTAATGGGGACATTATTCAACAAAAACATATGATATATTGGCAAAGTTCATTTCCCCAATCACAACATGGACTTCTAGATATTCCTGTGAGATACATTTTTTAAACCCAGCTGGTCAAATAAACAAATAAGAACATGCATGGCTAAAAGTTTCAATAACAACAATGACATTACATTATATACAAATAAAATTATACAACTAATGAAATAATTGAAGTGAATTCCTCACAATAATATTTTTTTCCTTATACATGATTTGACCGTACAAATTGGAAGGAAAAGACATGGATGTGGAAAGAGTCAATTGCACCATGAAGGATAGCCACTCAAATGGAATAGAGAAGGCAGAAAGAGAAGCAACCCCACACGTACACTACACGGTCCGAGTCTCGGTTGTTCGTCCGACAAAAGCTGCACCACCCCTCACATCATTTATCACATGCTTCCCATCCTTCTACGAAGAAGGAAAGGTTCCTCCTCTCCCAAGAGCTGAAAATGAAAAATGATATTTATACATCTACAGTTGATATCTAAAATTCACACCTCAGTTAATCGGTACAAATATTTGATTAATTTAATTTATTATATGGTTAATCATGTATAAATATTTAGTTAATTCATGATTACCCATTAATCATATAAAGAACTGAATTAACCAGATATTTGCATATGATTAACCAAATATTTACATGGTTATGAAAAATAAGCTTCATATAACCCATTAACCATATAATAAACTGAATTAACCAAAAATTTACACATGATTAACCAAGATGTCCATCTGAGTATCAAACCCAGGTGTGCAAATATCATAACTCGGTGAAAATAAGTGGGGCTTTACTTAAGTTGAAGTATAATTAAGTTGAGTTTAATTGATATGTATTTTCGGTATAAGATTTTTTGACCGTCAACCGACAACCCACTATAATTTGAGGTTACTTCTAATTAAGTTAATTAGGATAAAAGTCAAAAAATTTAATAATATATTAATTTATGATTAATACACAATATAAAAAATCTTTATATTGACAATTCATATCAAGTAAATTTAAGTAAAGTTATTTCGATTTAGCCTATTATTTATTTATTATAAACATTTTATGCGACTTGCATGATTTGTTTTTCCTTTTATGACTAAAAGGGGCTAAAGCCCAAGAAAAAACACAAACTAATTACATGGAAACGGATTGTCTACCGTTGTGGCGGGAAAGGCACCATGCCTTTCCCTCCTTCTGAGCCGTCAGATCAATCCGACGGTCCAGAAGGTGCCATATGTCCACTTGATTTTATTTTTTTTTATAAAAAAAACCTAATAAACTTTTGAAATATATATCCCAGACCCACTATCTTTGCACTGTGTGACTCCTGCCCCGCGTGACCAAGAGCGTCGCCCACCGCCTCGCCGCTAGTTGCTAGCCGCCGGCACCGCCCTCCGCCTCACCGCTCCGGCCGCCGTAAGTTGAACAAAACAGGAAAAAAAAAAACCCCATGTTTTGAATAAAACCCATCTGAACTTCATTTTAATGGTAGATACACCTATTCAGTAGAAGATCCATATATGATATCTTATCATCTTATCGGTTAGTTAGCAATTTTGTAGCATAACAACATGAAATCCTTTGTTTTTTAGGTTTATCAGTTTTTATATCAAAGCATAAAATGTGTATATAAAAATAGCCATGTAAACTCATTCTGTGTGCATTGAAGATAGCTATATTGCCTTTTTTTTTTCAACTTTTAAATCCTATAAAAATATTAATCAGTAGTTGTTAAACTACAAAAAAAAAAAAAAAAAAGACTAGTTGAAATTTCGTATATGCTTGTTAGAGCCTATCCTGATACCACTTTCCATTATTAATTAAATAGTAATGTGCATTGAATACTTTTAAAAAAAAATATTTGTTATCATTTTTTATGTTAGAAATAGAATAAATGAATATATTGTTTAACTCTTCTATGCACTTGTCAGGTTTCTTTATTTGGGGAGTTTGATCAAACATGACATCTTCAAATGTTGATTGGAAGCCAACGATTGGTATGGAATTTGACAATAGGGAGGCAGCATATCAATTTTGGCTCACATATAGTGTACGTGTTGGCTTTGGAGTTAGAAAACATTACGCTAACAAGAAGAAAAAAGACGGAACTATATCATCGTGTAGGTTTACTTGTTGTAAGGAAGGGGTACGAAAGAAAGACAAAAGAGATGCTTCTGTTAGCAAACCAAGACCCGTGGCTAGAACTGATTACAAAGCAAGGATTTCACTTGTAGTAAAGAATGGAAAGCTTGTCATCCATGAATTTGTAGAGGAACATAACCACCCTCTACAACTTCCAGAGACAACACATATGCTTGCTCACACAGAAAGATAACTGAAGTCCAAGCATATGAGATTGAGTTAGCTAATGACTCTGGATTAAGGCAAAAGTCAACATTTCAACTTATGAGCACACAAGCAGGGCATAGAGCTAATCTTGAATATACACGGTTGGATGTAAAAAATTACGTCAATGCAAGAAGGCAAAGAAGTATGGTGTACGACGAGACTGGATGTCTTTTGCAATATTTTCAACGGCAATTGTTGGAGAATCCGTCTTTCTTTCATGCATACCAGATGGATATAGAAGAACAAATCACAAATGTGTTTTGGTGTGATGCAAATATGGTGTTGGATTAGGGGTATTTTGGTGATGTTATGTCATTGGATACTACATATTGTACCAACCGTGCCAATAGGCCACTTGCTCTGTTTTCTGTTTTCAACCACTATAGGGGTTCAATAATTTTTGGGGCAGCACTACTGTATGATGAGACAATTGAATCATTTAAATGGTTGTTTGAGACTTTTTTACAAGCACACAACCAAAAGAAACCGAAGACTATCTTTACTGACCAAGATCAAGCAATGGCCAGAGCACTTGCTGAAGTGATACTTGAGACTCGCCATGGTTTATGCACCTGGCACTTGTTGCAGAACGGCATTAAGCACCTTGGAAACTTGATGAAGGGAGGAAGTTATTTTTTAAGAGATTTCAAGAAATGCATGTATGACTTTGACATTGAAGCATATTTTGAGACATCTTGGACTAACTTGATCAACCACTATGATGTACTAGAAAATAACTGGATCAAATCATTTTATGCTATAAAAGAAAAATGGGCTTTGTGTTACATGAACAAAGCATTCACACTTGGCATGTGAAGTACCCAACTAAGTGAAAGCTTGAATTCTCACTTCAAATCTTGTATGAAACCGAATGTGGATATTATCCAATTCTTCAAACACTTTGAACGAGTTGTTGAGGAGAAGAGAGGAAACGAGCTAACTTGTCAGTATGAGTCGTTGCATAAGCTTGCAATGTTAAGGTATGAGTTGTCACCAATACTAATACAAATGACATAAGTGTACACACACACTGTATTTGAGTTGTTTCAGAATGAGTTGAAGTTATTCTTAGCTTTATGCATATCAGAGAGAAACGAGTCTGACTCTTTATGTCAATATGTCATCACTATGGTCAACCATGATGGATCTTGGAAAGTATCATTTGATCGTGGGTCAACCTCCATATCTTGTAGTTGTAGAAAGTTTGAGACATTTGGCATACTTAGTTCACATGCACTAAAAATTTTTGAAGCAAATGATGTTAAGGTCATTCCCGATAAGTATATTTTAAGAAGGTGGACAAAAGAAGCCCGTTGCTGTGTTGTGCATGATTTGAGGGGAAATGAGATTGAAGGAGATCCAAAACTATCTAGCACACGGAGATTTAGACAAGTTGTTTCTAAATTCATTAGATTGGCAGCCGATGTGTCGACTTGTGAAGAATACCATAAGATTGTAGATAACAGTGTAGATGCCATGTGTAAGCAAATATTGGAACTTCTCTTACAAGATGGAAACAATGACAATCATAACAGTGGTAACCCGACATCTGTGAGTTATGATGCTATGTAACCGAAGGGATTCAAGCAACGACCTAGCTTAAAGAGACATAAGTGTTTGAAGAGTTGGCCTGAGAAGCAGTCCGGTAAGAGAAAAGGAGCCCCACCTAGAGGACAACCACACAATCAAGCATCTCAGGTATACAATTTTAATTTGACATTCACTTTTTAATTTTAGATTTACTATCACTTGTTTTAATTTTGCATAATCCTTTTAGGACAAAGAATTAACAAGTCATATGCCTGATGGAGTATCTTATTCGGCACCTAGAGGACAACCACACAATCAAGCATCTCAGGTATATAATTTTAATTTTACATTCACTTGTTTTAGTTTTACATCTACTATCACTTGTTTTAATTTTACATAATCCTTTTAGGACAAAGAGTCAACAAGTCATATGCCCGAGGAGTATCTTGTTCGGCACCTCCAACTTAGGAACTCCCTCAAACATAAGAGGATCAATTTAGTTTCACTGCATTTTTTATGGTAACGTCACATGTCGTTAATAATAAAAATGGATTCTCCTTACCTTTCTACTTGTCATGGTGTTGATTAATTTGTTTTATTATGTAGGTACCCCTTAATGATATAGACATTGCAAGAGGAGGTATCCTGCCTTCATTCCCATATATACGTTCAAAGAATTGAAGATATGCATTCAAAGAATTGAAGCTAATTATGGATAATATTATATTTTTTGGTACAATATTATTTTGGTGTATTGAAGATGTTGATATTTGTGTATTCAAAGAATTGAAGCTGATTGTGGATAGTATTATAGTTTTTTAGTACAATATTATTTTGGTGTATTGAAGATGTTGATATCTGTGTATTCAAAGAATTGAAGCTGATTGTGGATAGTATTATAGTTTTTTGATACAATATTATTTTGGTGTGTTGATGATGTTGATATCTATGTACTAGGAGACTATTTAATTGGTTATGGTTGATCAATTTCATTCAGTTTAACATTTTTATATATTCTTTATTGTAGTTAGTCAAATTGATTCAATCAATATCAAAACAAGAAAGTAATAGAAAAGTCCTTGTTCATTCAATAAGTTGAATTTCATCAATAAGAGTACATTACATTGTCATTGACCATAACAATCAGCAAAACATACTATTACATTACATCAGACCATAACAAGTAGCAGAACATACTAATGTCTCTATTACATCGACCCTCCTATTACAGTAGCAGAACATTCATAGTTCACTAAAATAAGCCTAAGTCCATCCCACTTGAATCCAACCTCAAGCACAAGTGCACATGACAGCAACATGTTCACTACTCTAAGCCTGTGCAATGAGACTCTTTGTTGCAACGACCTCAAGTGCTTGGCAGCTTTCTCATGACAATAGCACACAATAGTCTGCACATAACAATGTGTAAGTTAAAGCTATCTTGCTATGAAATACAAAGGAAATTTGGTCATAAAGCACTAAATCTGTATATGCACAAATCAGATAAGATAACAACATATGCAAGAAGCAAAAACAAATATATGCATTTGCTTCCTTCTCCTTGCTCTGTTATCCAAGAAGCAAGAAATCAAGATATGCAAGAAGCTAAAAAAATATGCATTTGCTTCCTTCTACTTGCTCTGTTATCCAAGAAGCAAGAAATCAAGATATGCAAATAAAATTTATCAAACTATATCTGAATTTGAAGAGAAATCAATTTATGTAAATGAAATTTATCTCCTTGCTCTGTTATCAAAGCGACGGAGGGCGACGAATGAGGCAGCGCGAAGGGGAGAACCTTTTTCTCTGTTTTCTCCTCGCGACGGCGACGTGGAGGCAGCGGCTACGGCGGAGCGACAACATCGGCGATTGACGGGTGGCAGACGGCAGGCGGTGTTGCGGCGGCTGTGGAGAGACGAAGCGATGCGATACAGGGTGAGGGTTAGTGGTGCGGGTCTATCTGGGTCATTTGGGTTTTCTCTAAACTTTTGTTAGGTTTTGTTCAACTTACGGCGACCGGAGCGGTGAGGCGGAGGGCGGCGAGGCGGTGGGCGGCGCTCTAGGTCACGCGGGGCAGGGTCACACAATGTAGAATAATGGGTCTGGGATATATATTTCAAAAGTTTATTAGGTTTTTTTTAAACAAAAAAAAAATCAGGTGGACACGTGGCACCTTCTGGACCGTCGGATTGATCTGACGGCTCATAAGGAGGGAAAGGCATGGTGCCTTTCCCGCCACAACGGTAGACAATCCGTTTCCCTAATTACATCACCCTTTGACAACAGAGTAGCCATCAAAAAGCAAAAGAAGGGGCTTCTTCAAACAAACAGAAATCCTGGTGCCTGATACCCCTGTGACTTGCAAAAGCAACAGCCAGATTGTTGGCTTCTCTGAAAACATGATTCCAAGTGCAACTTCACATTCTAGCAGCCAGATCCTGAATATCCTTCACAAGGCTAAAACAAGAGTGACGAATCGAGCAAGCCCTCTAGAATGAACTTGATCGCAAGTTTAGAATCAAATTCCACCAAAACATGTTGAAAACCTCTATTAACAATAGCATCGAGGCCATGCCATATGCCCCACAACTTTGCCTGAACAACTGAGCAAGATCCACAAGCCTCAGAGAAACCAAACATAAAGGAACCCCAATGGTCACGAATTATGCCCCCCGCAGCTAGCTCAAGACGAGGACGTAGACAGAGCTCCATCACAGTTTAACTTGATCTGACCCAATGGAGGGGAAAGCCACCTAATGAAGGCCACCCCTGAAGACATATAGGTCTTTGTGAACTCTAGCCGACGAGCAGTCACTCGCAGCAAGGGAAATCTCAGACACTGATTTCCTAATCAATCTCACTGCAACCCAAGCATTCAAAACCTTCTGCTGGAAGATCAATTTTCACAACCCAATCTCACTTGCATGATTTGTTAACTTAAAGGATAATTGTTTATTGTGAGTGTAGAGATTTTTACACTGTCAATCAAATATAATTTGATATATTACTAAAAAAATGTTTGACATAAGTAACATAAAAATGATTTGTAATTGGTTGATTGTGTAATTTCACACTAATAATATATCAAAATTAAAAATAGAAAGACACTATCCAAAGACTTATATATTATAATAACACTTTTAAATAAGTACAAAAATTTAATTTTTCAACAAATATATATTTTACTACATTTATTATATTTAATATAAATAAATAAATAATATATAAAAATTAAGTTAAATATTATCGATTTATATATATATATATATATATAATAATAATAATAATAATAATAATAACTTTTTTTATAAAAAACGACCAAGTTATAATATTTATAACTAGTATTTTTTTTAAAAATAAGTTTAATTTATCTGTTAAATAAATCAATTTTATGTAAGCCAAAAAGATATGCTACACTGTAGGCCCTGATGGATTAACAAAGCTATTCTCACACCTTACTCTCAAGTCTCAAGTTAGCTTATTTTTAATATAAAAAAATATACTCACTCTTAAATTATTTAATAAATTAACATCATAATATATTTTAAATTAAATTCAATTAAAAATTAATATATCTCCACTTCTTTCTCTTATAAACAAATTCAACCTCCCTCTTCTGTCCCGCTGTATTTACTTTGATTAGTTATAATACGCTAGATTATTTGATTTTTTATGCAAATTTTGTATGGATTACACCTATAAAATCAAGTTTTCAACCTAGTTTGGTTTAAAAAGAGCTTTGTTTTTTCACTTTCGTTAATTCGATGTATTTTCTTTCTGTTGTCATAATTTTAGTTATATTTTCAATTTATTACATTTTTATATGATTGTAGGGGGTAAAGAATTGAAGAAAATGTGAAAAATGGAACAGAAAAGCTGTAAAATCAATTATCGAACGAGAAATTGAGAAAATTAAATTGCAAATAAAAGAAATCAATTGCAAGAAAAAGACATGCAATAAGAGAAATCTTTGGGAATCCAATTTCACATACATTACTCCGATGGGATTCAAGTATTACAAAAATTCCTAATGTTCTCTCACCCCTTTTTGCTAGCCATGAATCCAAATTTATTCAAAAGTCTTCTCCAAGCACTAAAAAAATTCCGCAATTTATTACTACTTCACCACATTCCTATGTGAACTAACTATTTTGGAATTCATTAAGATTTATGTTTCTTTTTTAAAGGCTACACAAAGCTTTCTTATATAAGTTCTTACTAGTAAGTGTCCTAAGTATATTGATTAAGAAATAAAAAGTAAAAATTTTGTAATGAAAAGTATAACTTTTAATGTATTTTAATAAAAAAAAAAAAGTATACCTTTTAATGTATTAAATACACCACCTCTTAATGCAAAATTTTTATCTTTAACTCCTTAATTAATGCTTACAACACTAAATTTTCCTGTGTATAATTATTTTTAATTTAACTCTCTTCGTTTATTAGTGTTAAAATGGCGTCACATGACAAGAGCTAAATTGAAAATGATTGTCACATGTAGGGTCCAAAATTTTGTTTTTTTTTTTGTTGAATCCAATCCATATACGTGACAATAATTTTCAATTTAGTCTCTGACTTTAACTCCAATAAATGACGTTAAAATACCAATAAATAATGAATACCAAATTAAAAATAATTATACATATAGTAACTGAATTTTTTTTTTTTCATATATAGAAATTAAATTAAAAATCGATGTAGGAGCCAAATGATTGGTATCTTAATTATATATACTTATGTTTACACATGTGAGGCTAATGAACCTACAAGCACAGGCAATGGGTGGTTTTACGTTCTAGGTTCAAAGTTCCATCTCTACGGAATTTGTCAGTTGGGATTCCCTATCACAGTACCACTTATTTCTTCCCCCATCTACTAGCTAGCTCACTGCATGAGTGTTGCTTTTGTTTTTTAGGCGCTAGTTTGTTTTGCTTGTAATATTTCATCTTCCGGTTATAAAGGCTTAAAAATAATTTATGAGTTTTGATATAATTATTATAAAAATTTAATATTGAATTGGCAATGTAAGATTAAATTACAGTATCAAAAAATTATGATCAAATTGTATTAAAATTAATTCCAACATAATTCCTAAAACTTTTTACTATAATTAATAACATCTTGAGTTTTTTAAATTCTTAAGAAGTTTAATTTTTAGACAAACACGAGTTAATTTACCCGTGCGTGTTAACTTGAAAATACGAAGTTTATAATCTGAATAGAATATTATCATTTAATTGTTTCAACTTTTAATGGCCTTACAGTTGAATGGCATTATAATTTTAAGTTTGTGAAACAATGACAAGTAAGATATTTGCTCGTCAATTAGTTATTGGATTTAATTGGTATGCACAGACATTATAAATATTTTTTATATTATCAATCAATTAAAAATTGACATATTATTGAAAACGTTTAACTCTTACTCCCTCCAGTCACCATTATAAGCAAAAATTAAATAAAACACATATATTAAGATAGTTAATTGATCTTATTTAAAAGAGTTATTGAGAATAAAAAATTAAGTTTATTACCCAAATTATCATTCCTCTTATTTATTAAGCTTGTGTTGTTGAGAATAAAAGGAGCCATTGGAAAACAAAATTTGTATTAAATGAGGGTATTTTGAGAATAACTTCATTAAATAAGATGAAAGTGGTTAAAATTTGCTTATATTTTGAACCAAAAAATTTGAAAATTTTTTGCTTATATTGTTGACCTGAGGGAGTATCATAATTACTTAAAAAACACACATACCATAATTTCTGATTAATGAACCGTATAAAAAATTTAATTAGTAATGCATATCAATTAAACTCTCAGTAATTTGCCATGACAGTTTGTGAGACATATTAAGTATTACAATAATTGCTTCTTCGTTATTTGCTTATTAATTATGTTGTCTAAAGAATGCTTATTATGGCTAAGGCAATTTTACATATAGAATATAGAATTAGATTTGAATGCTGTATTTATTTCCCCTGTTGTTGATCAAAGTTATAAATTTCCCTCATATCATAAAAAAGTTACAAGGCAACCTCAAAAAGAAGGGGTCCGAACCAGCTGTGAAGGATCCTTCAATTAGGACCACAACCACCCTAAATAAGATGATTTTCTATGCTCAAGGTGATGCCAAAACTGATATTGAATATTGATCGCCCAAAGGGAAGATGAAGAAAACGATCCACAAATTACCAAACAAACGTAGATCTCAGGACTAACATTTTATTGAAGTGATCGATGATTCAGGAGTTAGTGGAACTTCGGGCTCAAAAAGTGATCCTTTTCAGTGGACATGAATATTGATTCTTAGGAAACATGACAATCATAAAAGAAGGGAGAAAATATATGGAAAATCTATTGATTGGAAATAAGAAAAATGATATAAAGTGATGCAATGAGTGTATATATGGTAGGCTTATATACTACATGAGTTAGATAACAAATTCTTTTTTTTTTTTAAGGGAAGGCATATAATACATCTTATATAGAGGAGAAGGAAATGAGAAAGAGATGAAATATATTGCGAGAGTTTAAATCCGCACACTCAAAATTCTTGTCCAACCCGTGGTTTAACTAACTGAACTTTTAAACAACGAGTTTATGAAGGTTTGAAATCAAGCAATTCCCTCCGTCCCACATCCTGCTTTTGCAAGTAGAGAAATCTACCCCATCAGTACCACATACCAATAATTTATTTAGTTAAAAATACCATGACTTGTTAAGGTTTTATAGCTTAATTAAGGTATAATGATATCTCAAGGAGGAACCAAACCTTTATCATGTGAAGATCTCCTGCTTTTGCGGCTAGTGGCTGTGCTAGCGTGTATATAAAAATTCTCCTTTGGTTTTCTTTTCCTATGCTTTTTCATAGGTCAAGAATCAAATACTAATTATTAATGACATCAAGAAAGGTGGAGCCTTTTGTTTTTTCGGTTCGTTTCATTTATGATATTCAGAAAAAGTGGAACTTAATTTTTGGAGGAATGATTGTATGATATAAGTAATGAGTAATAAAGGAGCAATCAGGGGAAAAAAAAAGAAAAAGAAAATAGTGGAACTCTTATTTTATGAGCAAAGAATAATCCATATTCTTTTGCATAAAGAAAAATAAATTAAGAGGAATACAAACCTTTCCATCAATTATTGGTATTATGACAAGTATTTCCTTAATATATGGTATTCAAAGTTTAGAAGCGTTTGGACTTTGGACCTAGAGAATCATTGATATCATGTTTCGCAAGTAGCTTTTCTGAAGATGAAAAAACTAAAGAAGCTTTTATGGTGTTGTGGGTCCAAGCATCCATGAAGAATCCCCAAACAAGGGCAATATAACATTATATAAAGGAGACCCATAAAAACAATAATGAAGAATGTTATGACCCAAGTAATCTCCACATTCATTTCAAAGTTTTAATATAATAAGGTGGATGATGGCCACGCCACCTAGCATAATAATAAAAAAAAGCCAATCCCAACATTATGTTGGTACGAGTGAATTTGGGTTTGGATTCTTTATGTAAGATCTTAGGTCTGGGCCTTGTGGTTGAAAAAAAAAAAAACATATTCAAGAAGGAATACCTCACTAAAAATAAGTCAAATTGTCCAATAGAAATTAGTCATCAATCAAATAGATAGATACTTCGTGCCAAAAAAACTAATAAACAAACTTTTCCCAAATAGTTGAATAGTTGTTGGAGCAGATCTATAAACATTTTTGCCAGAAAAGGTTAATATTCTTGCATCTAATCCAACGGCCTCGTGTCAAAGGGCACCCTAGCAAGATACACACCACCCCAAGATGCACACCAACTTTTCTTTTCTTCCTTTCAACCCCACCACGAGGATAAGAACGAAAATGATAGTTATACAAAATTTACTCCCATCCCATCAATTCCCACATAGGCTACGGTTCTAGAGTGAACCCATCTACATTAATATTATATTATATAACAAAAATTGAGACTTATATATATATATATATATATTTATTTAAAGACATCTATAAAAATATATAAAAGTATATATGAAGATGAAGTCTGTTCAAATAAAATATTGATTAAAAAAATATAGATTACACAAACCTTTGCTTTTCGTTTCTTTGCCTTTTATCTACCAAAAATATATATATATATATATATATATATATATATATATATATATATATAGATTACACAAACCTTTGCATGAAGTGCTGCACTGTCTGCACAGTTTTTTTTTTTTCCAATCGTTTTTAATAAAATTAGTGTACTTTATCATTTTTTTTGTCTATGTTAATAGTATAATTTGATAAATTTTTATAGATTATTTGTAGATTTATCATAAATCTTAATTGATATAAGTAGTTTGTTTTTACCTTACAACAAAGATAATCTACTGTCGTCCGGAAATTTTAATCTTAAAAAAATATATTGGAAGTTTGTAACAATAAAAGCACCCAAACAATGGCGAATTCTATCGTTGACAAGTTTGATAGGTGGTCCATGGTTAACAAATTTTGTTTTTAATCTCGACCCGTTTGATTGCAAAGACTTATAGAATTTAACAATAGACTTCCTACACCTGATTTTTTCCCTTTTGTTCCATCTTCCTCTCCCCTTCCTCCGCCCACCCAGTCCAAATTCTACACTTGGCTCCGATGTGGAACTGTAAAAGCTACTCACCGCCGTCGCCGCCAACCTCTCTCCCAGTAACAGTCGTGCCTCCTCTTGCCGTCATTCTGCCGCAACGGTAGGTTGTGGTAGTATGCAAACAGCGACCAGCTCCGTGCTCCAGCGGCACAACCCATTTCATCGACCCATTCGTGTTCTCTCCCCGACAGCCACCTCTCTTCCATTTCTTGGGACCGCACCAGAGAAGGAGAATGAGATGGAGGATGGACGCCTTCTTGATGTTTGTAACACCCTACTTTTTCATAAGTGCTTTTGTAAAGCTTGTTTGGTTGCTTAAGTTGGTTTTGTTAAGTTAGAATTGTTGGTTGAGGGCTTAGTAAGATTTTTGGCTTAGAAGTCTCTTTCTGGTACATGAGCACGCCCGTGCTCATAGCCAACACGCCCGTGCTTAAAGTCAGAAGCGTGTCTCTAATTTTAAGTTGAGCACGCCCGTGCTCAACAGTGAGCACACCCGTGCTCAATGTGCTGACCGCGTCTCGGTGACGCTAAGTTGAGCACGACCGTGCTCAGGTCCGAGCTATATATGTTTAGCACAGAACCTGAGGGTTAACGTGAAACCCTATTTTGTTGGTTACAACAGTCACTGTTGCGGCCAAGTGCATCTCTTTCCCTATTTCCTCTTCTCCCATTGCTATAGTAGAGTTTTGGGAGCCGTTTGGGAAGCTAGTTGGGTCTGTGGCAGTCTAGAGGTAACGTTCCCTTCCCTTGTGTTTTCCTTTCACGATTTTTTGAATAGAAAACTAATGGGTCTGCGTTTCGAATTGGCTAAGGTTTGTATTGGGTTGAGCCGCTTTGGGAACCGTGACCAGTTGCTTTAGGAGCTTACGTTAGAGCGACCTTCAATCCAGGTATGGGGAGAAAGGTATTGTATTCATTAGGCAGTGGGGGTAGTGTAAGGTAAAGGGGTTCCCCATAACCCCGAAGTCGTTGTATGATTTAATATGCTAATTGATTGGCTGTTGTGATAATATGTTACTGATGTTAATATGTTGTTTTATATGCCTATGTTCATAATATGCTCTTATGTTTATGTTGTTGTGGTTAATATGAACATGATGTCATGATTGATGATTTTTAGCATGATAATGTTGGATGATTGGTTGAGGTGATGATGTTGTTGTTTTGAGTTTATAAGTTAAGATTTTAACTGGTAAAAATAGGTTTGAAAACGTGATGAGTTTAATGGATAAAAGATCCTAAAATTGGTTAAGAATCTGACTTGAGACTCTGCCCATAACAGTACTGTCGTGCATTGAGCACGACCGTGCTGAACAGGGAGCACGCCCGTGCTCCCAGTTTGAATTCTGAAAAATGGCCGTGCATTAAGCACGACCGTACCGCAGAGAAGCACGACCGTGCTGCTGAGCACGACCGTGCTGAATAGGAAGCACGACCGTGCTCCACTTAAGCGGCAGCACGCTCGTCTTAAGTTAAGCACGCCCGTGCTGGGGTTTAAGCACGACCATGCTCACCCCTCCTGGACAGAAACAGAATTAAAGGACTTAAGGGGTTTCAAACCCCATTTCCTCAATGATGATAAGTTGATATAGCTAATCAAAGATAAAGATTAGACAACTCGGTTAATGATGATCTAAGATAGTTAAGGATGATTAAGAAGATGAGATGGTAAGGTGTTGTTGATGTTGAAGTCTTGGGTGCTGATTGACCCAAGCATGTTGAGTTGAACCTTGGTGCTTATTGGCCAAGGGAGCCTTGACCCGCGGTTTGGTGAACTGCCGGTGTTGGTGCTTCTATGGTCAATACGGATATGTAACTCCAAAGTCGTTCATCCTGAGTTAGTTTGGATCCACATGCATAGTTGGAGTAGTGGAGTAGTGTTGCATTGCACCACATAGCATACTTGGTTGATATTACATGGTTGGATGTTGATGGATGCTTATGTATGTTGCTGATGCATGCTTATGATGATGCTATGTTTGTATGTTTACCTTATTTTCCTATCTCCATGTTGTTATTGTTTACATGATTCTTCCTCCCCGTTATTTTGTTTGTGTTTGGCCTGATCGGCATTTTGCAGAGGATGACGAGCAGCCCGGAGAGGAGTGACTCTGAGGAGCCACCACTCATAGTTAGGACCTTCTTTTTGTTAGATAGTTAGTTTCAGTTGTTTTTCCGTGATGTACGGAACGGTTATACCAGCTCTGTTGTGACATCGGGTTGGGACGTTGTTATTGTTTTGTTTGTTTATTAATTCGTAAACTTGGTTTATTTTCCACGTTGTAAACTGGTTCATGTGGGACTTTTCTACCCATGGACAAATATTTTATTTTATTCAGTAAATGCATGTTGTTTTTATTTTAATCTCTTTTATATTAAATGCCTTATAACATGCATGGTAGAAAGGATGTTTTATGTTATTCAGTAAATGCATGTTGTTTTTATTTTAATCTCTTTTATATTAAATGCCTTATAACATGCGGGGTAGAAGGGTGTCACATTTAGTGGTATCAGAGCAGTTCGGCCCTGTCCGGATGTGGTATGAGTCTGTTGTGTGCTCTAGTTTGGGTTGTCTATACTTGTTATAGACATTGATGCTTTAAGTTAGTTGCCTGTAGCTTTTACTCACTTAAGTTTCTGTATTAAGAGTTGTGTTGGACGTGTACAGGAACTAATGGCAGGTAGAGGATGCAACGATCAGGCGATTGTGGATGCATTGGCACTCTTGGTCAATGCTATTGGATAGGTCAACCATAACAACAATGGTGGGCCAGCTGAGTTCCAGGGACTGGATAAGTTCCAGAGGAACAACCCTCCGTCGTTCAAGGGAGCGTATGATCCAGAGGGAGCACTGTTATGGCTGAGGGAGATAGAGAAGATCTTCCGTGCAATGGATTGCAACGATCAGAAAAAGCTCATCTTTGCTACCTTCATGTTGACTGAGGAGGCTGAGCATTGGTGGGACAACTGCAGGCAGCAGATGCAGGCTGAAGGCACAACAGTTATATGGACTGTGTTCAGGCAGAGATTCCTGGAGAAGTACTTCCCAGCGGATATCAGGGATAAGAAAGAGATGGAGTTCTTGTCTTTGAGGCAGGGGTCGTTGTCAGTTGGTGACTATGCGGCCAAGTTTGAGAAGCTGACTAGGTATTACATTCCGTATCAGCATGAGACAGATGACCGCTCCAAGTGGGTCAAGTTTGAGGCTGGATTCCGACCTGAGATCAAGCATGCCATCAGTTATCAGAAGATCAGGATCTTTCCAATTTTGGTCAAAAAGTGCAGAATCTATGAGGATGCCAGTCAGTTCAGAGTTGCTAGTTCCAAGGGATCGGATAGTCAGAGTGGCAAGAAGACTGATCGAGAGACAGGGGTAAACACGAGTAAACATTAATTTGCTTCCTAAAATTAGCATTATCAGTCAATTTATTACTAAAATTACGAAAAAAAATAAGTTTAGTCCTTGATTTTGACAAACGTTAGTTACTTTAGCCCCTGACATTAACATGCATCAATTAAATCTAATAGAGTGTCTTATGTGACACATTACGTACCATCATGGCATCTATGTGGCAAACCTGGATAAAAAAAAACTACATCGTTTAGGCTCTGTTTGGTTTGAGAAAGAAAAAAAAGATACATCTAAAGTGACATAAATATCCTTGAGTAAAAAATAGATGTGATAAAAAAGTTAGGGATAATACTGGAAAATATACCAAAATTTTGTCTTCTAGTGAGTTTTCTTCCCACCAGTGAATGGAAGCATAAATGTGTGGGTCCTAGGTGTATTTTTTCCATTCCCTTCCCTTTCTTGTGAACTCCAAATGGTGGAAATGCTTTGATATGCATGTTTTCTTTCCCGAGTTTCTCTTTCCTTGCTGATTCCCTCATTCCAAACGAAGTGTTAACCTTTGAAGAAAAAATTACCAAAGTCAAAAGGTGCAGAACGGTGGAAACCCTGTAGGGATCAAATTGATCAATTAAAGTAAGTTGATGTTTACTTAGTTGAAAAACAAATTACATTTTAGCGTTGGCTACAAATTCATCCTTCATTTTTCAAAAGGGCTCCATCTATTGGTGCAAGAAGTTGCAACACATTTGCTTCCTATCTCTTGTCCACTTCTGACTTTCACATATTTTCTAAGATGTTTTCCAGTTTTCATTCCAAGTTTCATATATTAAATGTTGTGTTGTGGTTACCTATTTCTAAGTTTCTATAGTTATCCTTTCCTGAGTTTCTATAGTTATTCATTAAATTAAAAAAATCATATTTCATGAAACCTAGGAATTTGGTCCTTTTGTCGATGATATCTTTATTTATAATTTATTGGATATGGATTTTTTTTTTTTGGGATGGATTGGAGGGTTCTTTTCACCCAACGTCACAACAAAACTCATTTTATTAATGATGAAAATTTTAACTACTTGTCACAGAAGTTTTTGTGAATGTTCCTCATGTTAAACTTATAAGACTTAGTCAGGCATAAATGTAATATGTTTCATTTCGCAATGTCAATTGTTTCCCATTTATATTTAATCCATTACACAATTTGAAGTCATGATTCAGCAGTCAAACATAAAAAGATAACCATAGAAACTCGAGAAAGGGTAGCCATAACATAACATTCAAAAGTTATACTCCAAATAAAAATAAGAAAATACCATAGAAACTATATTGAAATTAAAACTGGACAAGTGTGTGGGAGCAAACAGCCTTAGCTGCAACTCCTTGCACGAATGGAGGCAATCCTTTTTTAAAACGACAGAGGGATTTGCAAACAAAGGCGCAACATTGATTTCTGTGAGTAAACTTTAATTTGATCCCTGAAATTTGGTCCACTTGATCATTTTGGTCCCTGGAATTTGGTCTAATCGGTTAATTTGGTCCCTGCAAAGCTTCAACGTTTTAATTTGCAGTTTTTTTTTTCAAAGGTTAAATGTCATCTTGGTCTAGATTTGCCATGTTGCCAAATTGACACTTGACGTACCATGAGAGACACTATGTTAGATCTAACTGACATGCACTAACGTCAAAGACTAAATTGACCAATAACTATCAAAGTTAGTGACTAAATTATTTGTAATGTCATTGGCCAAATTGATTGATTATGCCAATTTCAAAGGCCAAATTGATCATTTACTCTTATAAATACATATAAAAGTTCCTAATAAGCCTTAGGCCTTATCTTGACACTAGCTGACATTTTTAAGGGTAGAGTTATAGTCACTCCAAATTATTTATTCAGACTCTTCATTAATAAATCAAAACTTCTAAAATAAAATAATTATAATTAATTAGTAGAATATATAAATAAATAATTTAAAGTGCCAATATAGATTATCTCTTCTTAATCCTAAATTTTTATGCACCAAAAAATAAAGAGTTGTGTTATTCGAGTATCATATTTAGATATCATATATGTTTATTTTTATCTCTTATTTATTTTTTATTATCTTTTATATATACGTATGTCGAAAATATACTAAAAACAAAGGATTTGTTGTTCCAAAAACATATTCCAAAAAGAAAGTATTACCAAATTAGCATTTTCAGTGGAATATGAAGTAGACATGGGGCCCAACTTTTTCTAATCACGGAGAGGAATATTTATCTAAAACACTATCATGTCATGTAATTAAGAAACGTTAATCTTGTTTAGTATTTACTATAATAATCTACTTCCCTAATGAGTTGTTTTAACCATGCCTTGTCTGTGATTGATTGCTACAGTCTATATCTCATGTCGGCTTGTTCACATAAAGAAAAAAAGAAAAGAAAAAGCTGTCTTGCTTTTGTTCATGCTCCTCTGATTTCACGGCGACAAGTCAGTTTTCTCAACTTGGGTCACCCTGCTGCTACCTTAATCCTCACAAAGTGTTTGTTGTAGCACCCCATTACAAGCTTCTCCATTTTGGTTACTTCTCTTTGTGTTTATGTGTTTTGGTGCTCATCAATATGGTTCCTTGAAAGGTGATTGATTCTCTTTGTTGTGTTTTTTTTTTATGAAAGGGGTGAGTTTAAAAGTGGGTTTTGTTTTGTTTTGTTGTGTTGTGTTTTTTCTTCTTTTTATGTTGTTTGTGGAGGTCACTGTTGAAATGGTTTTGAAGCACAGATTTTGGGTTCTTGGACACCATGAGCTTGACTTGTTTTCCATTTTTTTTCGTTGATGCTGATGTTTTCAGCTGCAGCCTGCAAGGTTCTGGTTTTTGGGATTTGATTGTTGCATCAGAAGAACCCCATTTGCTTGATTTTCTCCTATTCAAGATTCAGCACTGACATGTGAGGTGGAGTACATGGATGCTAAGCTCTAAAGTGCTGGCTTTATGTTCAATCTGGAACTTGTGTTGTTGTGGGGTTGAAGCCAGCAATTAGTTGCATTTCTAGGAAAAAAGGGTGAAATTGTTTTTTTGTTGATTCTGCTCTATATTGTTGGACAAATTTGTGGTTGGCACCAAAGGGGGTTCTTCATCTTCTTGTTTGTTTTTGGGGGAAGTGCTGCTGGTATTGTTGAAAGATGGGTTGCAGTTAGAATTGTGTTATTGTGGAAGGGTTGAGAACAAGGTTGAATCTTGTTATTAGAGAAAAGGCCAAACATTGAACTTGTTTGGGGTCATCATTTTTATATTTTGTGATGAAGGCTCCTACCAATGGTTACTTGCCTAATTCTGGCGAAGGTGCGTTTTCTTAAGGTTCACTTGCAGGCTCATTATGTTATCTTTCTCTATATATACTAGTGTTTTCCTGTTTCAGCTAACACTAACCCTGATCAGTGAATCTGAGGATGATTACTTTCAAGGAAAATGTTGGTTTTGTCTTGTTGAATTAATTTAATAGCATTATAGATCGAATACATATGAGTATAACATGATGAAGTGGGTGTTCATCTGAAGTCTTTGTAGATGCTGATCTTGTGGTTAATTTTCTTGAGTTGTTTTTCTGGCTTTCTTCTCCATCAGAAGTTTTTCCGTGGACTGAATAAATGTTGACCTTGGTTTTTTTTACTTCATCTTTAATTTGTTGTATTTTTTTTTCTCATTTTTTGTCTCCTTTTATTTTTTTATGAGTTAAATGATAGCTTTTTTAGTTGTAAACTCCAAGTCCAAATGTTCTGCTTGGTATAAATTCCGTGTAACATAGACATAACTTATTCATAAAGTTCTGGGAAATCAGTTTTTTTTGTTTGGATGTAGTGAGTATGATTTTTTTTTGAAAAAGGTAAGTTCTTGCTTGTGAAGTTTCAATGTTCTTTCTTTCTTTTTCTTTTTTTCCCTTTTCTTTTTTTGATTTTATTGTTTTGGGTGGGAGGGGAAATCAAATGCAAGTAGGATAATAATGAACACGTTTGCATGATAGTCTTATGTAAGAAGTTCTGATCTGTATACCCTCTCACCTGCATGTCATGAATGATTAACTTGATTTTTCCATTTACAACCAATTAGGGTACCAAATCTACTGACAAAAAGGTCAGAAGAATGAGGAGAACAATATGCAAGATTTTCCTTTCTTTGTGGCACTAAAAAGGGCTTTTTGGCAATTGCAAACATGTTTGCATGATAGTCTTCTTGACAGATTTTTTTGTATTCTGAGTGTCACACTAAATCTAATAACAATGTGACACATGACTTATTTAACCATATTGGATTGAATATAAAATACTATTTGACTAAGTCATTGAAAGTGTTACTCTCAGAATATATTAGAATTTCTCCTTAACAGCGTGCTTGAAGAAACTTTTCTCCTTTTAGACTTATTAATCCTAAACAACCTATGCTGAAACTATAACCCTTCCAATTTTTATTACCTGTGCCAGATATGAAATTTTGTGTTTCTTTGAGCCCTTAACGTGTTATATTTGTTTTCCTTTTATGAAACATGCATTCTGCAATTTCAGTCTTTTACTTATTTGTTTTGACCCTTAATCATTAAATAGCATTGAAGATATCAAAGATTTGACACTTACTGTTTAATATGTGTATCTTTCAATTCGACAATGTGATAATATGTCTGTGATGTTAACAGGGGAAAGGAAGACCATCAATTCAGAATTATGGCATGCTTGTGCTGGACCTTTGGTTTCAATACCTCCTGTTGGAAGTCTTGTGGTTTACTTCCCTCAAGGACATAGTGAACAAGTATGTTTCTTATGCCATGATTCTAAGCACTTGATATTTCTTCATTTTGGTTTCTGGTGGGATTTCTTTTGACCATTTTAACTTTCAGGTTGCAGCATCCATGCAAAAGGAGGCCGACTTCATACCCAGTTACCCTAATCTTCCATCCAAGTTGATCTGCATGCTTCACAATGTTGCCTTGCATGTAGGTGCACTTTCCTCATGTGACAAGACCGTTCTGCAATAATGAGAACTTGTGTAGAAATTTTTTTTTTTTAAAATAATTTTTCTAACAATATATATACCATCTACACTGAGATTTTTTTGTCCTCAAGCACATGCTAATTTATCAACTTCTCTTTGACATTGGATCATGTCTAGTCATCTGGATAAACCAGTTTCTTTGGAATGTGTTTTAGGAAAAAGGTTGACATTTCTTGATGAGATTTATCTTTATTACCAATTATGTCAGTTGTCTTCAACCTAATCTTGGATAATTGGATACTTAGCTAGCTGTGTTTCTTTGTCTCATACTCTCATTTACTTTTATTGGTGCATGTCATTGGCCACCTCACCCATTTTTATGTGAAAAAAGTATGCATACATATGAACATTATTTTCTGTTTTGGATCAGGCTGATCTTGAAACAGATGAGGTCTATGCACAAATGACCCTTCAACCTGTAAATAAAGTAGGTCAGCTGTTCAATCTGATAATTTATGTTTCTGCTATGTGGGATTTATTTCTCACCTTTTCTTTAACATCCACCCAAGCCAATGATGGGGATCTATATCAAAGATTGTTTGATGTACCTGTTCTACAGTATGACAAGGAAGCAATGCTGGCATCAGACATGGGTCTTAAACAAAACCAACAACCTACTGAATTCTTTTGCAAAACTCTCACAGCTAGTGACACAAGCACTCATGGTGGATTTTCTGTGCCTCGTAGAGCAGCTGAGAAAATATTCCCACCTCTGGTGTGTATCCAACATTTTCATTGTTCATTATTCTAGCAAGGATTGGAAAGTTTTGTGTGATCCATTTGGATTTTCTGCCTATGCTAACCTGTAGAGTTTTTTAATAGGATTTTTCAATGCAACCTCCAGCTCAGGAAATTGTTGCCAAAGATTTGCATGACAATACATGGACATTTAGACATATTTATCGCGGTATGGCTACTTTTGTATATCCTTTATTGCCTACATCCTTTAATGTATCGTGTTGTAAATATGTAATATGTAATGAGTAGCTTTTTGTATTAGGCCCATTAGTCAGGCCCATTAGTTAGGCTATATATTCAGATTAGTGATTGTACTCTAAACACAATCAATAATATTGAGAATACTTTTACACATGGTATCAAGAGCTCCCGATCTTGGGGGTCTTGCTTCCGCGGAAAAACCCTAGCCGCCTTCATTGCGGCCCCCCCTTAGCTGCCTTCATTGCAGCGTTTGGCACTATCATTGTGCCCTTTTCAATCGCAGGTGTTATCACCAATTACTGCTCATCAGCACTGTTCACGCATTTACTGTCAGCACTGTTCATCACGACGCTGTTACTGTTCACCGACCACTGTTTGGAAATGTTCATCACCGTTGTTGCTACTGTTCACGCGCCACTGTTCATCGCCGTCACTGTTACTGTTCACGCCGGCACTGTTCATCGTTGTCGCTGTCCGCGGGCACTGTTCATCAGATTGGTTTTTCTCCTCTTCCATGGCAGAAACTGAAGCGAAAATCTGTCAGATTGACTTGGATCGTTTGCGGACCCTTCTTGACTCTATCAGTAAGCCTTCTGGTTCTTGTTCTCTGGCAATGACTGGTAAGAGTTTTTGCTCCCGCTCCTTTACTGCCTCTGGTACTATCCCTAAGAATGCTTGGATTCTTGACTCTGGTGCCACTGATCATATGACCTTCCATTCCAAATTGTTCTCCTTTTATACCTCACCTTCTAGTATTCAATCTATTACTGTTGCTGATGGTTCTCATACCCGTGTGGTGGGTTCTGGAAATATTGAATTTCAATCTTCTTTAAAACTGGAAAATGTGCTTCATGTTCCCAAACTTTCCAATAACTTGATCTCTATTCATAAACTTACTCGAGACCAAAACTGTGCAGTAACTTTTTTCCCTTCTCATTGTGTTTTTCAGGATCTTGCCACGGGGAGGACGATTGGAGTTGCTAAGGAACAGGGAGGGTTGTACTATTTGTCTGATGAAATAAATGGTCAGAAGGTGCTGTCTTCCTGCTTCCAGTCCGAGTCTCACTCTCCTGCATCACAGGTCTGGCTTCAGCACAAGCGTCTTGGACATCCTCCATTTTCTCTTATTAAATCTATGTTTCTTTGTTTTTACAACAATCTGTTGAGTCTTTTAAGTGTGATGTCTGTCAGTTTGCTAAACACCATCGTGTTTCTTTTCCTTCTAGTTTTAATAAAAGTGCTGAACCATTTGATCTTATACATTCTGATGTTTGGGGACCTGCCCCTATTTCCAATATTTTTGGTGCGAGATGGTTTGTTTCCTTTATTGATGATTGTACTCGAGTAACTTGGATTTTCTTGATGAAGGATAAATCAGAAGTACCTCAGCTTTTTGTTCATTTTTATCATATGGTCCAGACACAATTTGGGAAAGGCATTAAAAGATTACGTTCTGACAATGGGAAAGAGTATGCCAATCATAGCCTTTCAAGCTTTAATAGTAAACAGGGCATCATCCATGAATTTACATGTGTTGACACCCCGCAACAAAATGGGGTTGCAGAAAGAAAAAATCGCCACTTACTGGAAGTTGCTCGAGCCCTTCTCTTCCAAATGTCAGTCCCAAAGTCATATTGGGGAGAAGCATTATTGACTGCTGCCTATCTGATTAATCGAATACCATCTCGTGTTCTAGGTAATGTTAGCCCTGTTCAGTTTATGCTCTCACACTTTCCTTCTGTTCATATCATGCAGAGTCTTGAGTCTCGGGTATTTGGTTGTGTTGCCTTTGTTCATGTTCATAAGCAGCATCGAACTAAGTTGGATTCTCGTGCAGTCAGATGTGTCTTTCTGGGTTATGCACCTAACAAAAAAGGGTACAAGTGCTATCATCCTTCCAGTCGTAAGTATTTTGTCTCTATGGATGTCACCTTTCATGAACAATTACACCAGTTTGATTGGAGACTTAGAGGAGGAGGTGTACATGGAGATTCCCCCAGGATTTGGTCCCACAAGTGGAACAAACAAAGTGTGCAGATTGAGAAAGGCTTTATATGGGTTGAAACAGTCTCCCCGAGCATGGTTTGGAAGATTTACAAAAGCAATGGTGTGTCTAGGCTACAAGCAAAGGGGATTGAAGTGGCCTACTCAAAACAAGGCATTTTCATTTCTCAAAGGAAATATGTGCTTGATCTTTTGCAGGAAACAGGCAAACTTGGATGTAAACCTGCAAGTGTTCCTATCGAGCAAAATCATAGAATGAGCACCGAAGAGGAGAGTGCCAAGGTTGACAAGGTCCGATATCAGAGACTAGTGGGGAAGTTGATTTACTTAGCACACACTAGACCAGATTTAGCATATGCAGTTAGTGTTGTGAGTCAGTTCATGCATGATCCAAGGGTGAGACACTTACAGGCTGTAGATCGTATTCTGCAGTATCTCAAAGCCACTCCAGGGAGAGGACTTCAAAAGGGTGGAAGCTTGACTATGGAGGCTTATACTGATGCAGATTATGCAGGTTCAGTGAGTGATAGAAGGTCCACATCAGGCTATTGCACATTCTTGTGTGGGAACCTTGTCGCTTGGAGAAGTAAGAAGCAAAATGTAGTGGCTAGATCAAGTGCAGAAGCAGAGTTTAGAGCCATGGCACAAGGAATCTGTGAGCTATTGTGGATGAAAATTGTGCTTGATGACTTGAAGATAAAGTATGAGGGTCCTATGAAGTTGTTTGTGACAATAAATCGGCTATCAGTATTGCTCATAATCCTGTTCAACATGACAGGACAAAACACATTGAGATAGACCGACACTTCATCAAGGAGAAGTTGGATAGTGGATTAATAACAACAGCCTACATTCCCTCTGGGCACCAACTAGCAGATGTGTTAACAAAGGGCTTGCCAACAGAAAGATTCGGTCAACTTACTTGCAAGCTGGGAATGATTGATATCCATTCACCAGCTTGAGGGGGAGTGTTGTAAATATGTAATATGTAATTAGTAGCTTTTTGTATTAGGCCCATTAGTCAGGCCCATTAGTTAGGCTATATATTCAGATTAGTGATTGTACTCTCTGATACCAGGGTGTGTTTAGTCCCACATCGCCTAGAGATATGGCCAAAGTAGTGCTTATAAAGCTTGGGCAATCCTCACCTTACAAGCTAGCTTTTGGGGTTGAGTTAGGCCCAAACCCAAAAATCTAAGATGGTATCAGAGCCTATCTTAGATCCGTTGTTGGGTTGCCCGCATCATCCACGCTCCAAGCCCATTGGGCTTGGGCGTGAGGGGGTGTGTTGGAAATCCGCCTTAATTGCGGTTCGCCCCTAGCCGCCTTAATTGTGGCAAGTTTGGGCTGCCTTCATTGCAGCCTCCAGCACCTTAATTGTGCTGAGTATGAGGGGTGTGTTTAGTCCCACATCGCCTAGAGATATGGCCAAAGTAGTGCTTATAAAGCTTGGGCAATCCTCACCTTACAAGCTAGCTTTTGGGGTTGAGTTAGGCCCAAACCCAAAAAATCTAAGATATCGATTAGGATGTTATATGCTTTATTGATGCAAAATTAAGATTCATTGTTATCTAAACCACAAATGGCTATATTTATCTTGTTAGTGATGCGACTTCATTTTGGTTGAGCTAAACATATTCTAAATACTTTCCAAGACTACCAGTTCGAAAAAACACCTTGATATTGAAATCATATTATAAATTGTTTGATCAAATCATGAATATAGAAGTTGTTCATGTTATGGAGGTGAATGCTAAAATTGCTAGAACATTGACTACAGGACAACCAAAGAGGCATCTATTGACAACTGGTTGGAGTGTCTTTGTTAGCACAAAAAGACTATTTGCTGGAGATTCTGTTCTTTTTATCAGGTAAGGAATATAATATTTTTAGTGGAAACTTCAGGAATGATTCTCATCCTGTTGCTGAGCCAATATTTATTTAATTTTTTCTTTTTTAGAGATGAAAAACAGCAACTTCTTTTAGGTATAAAGCGTGCAAATAGACAGCAACCAGCACTATCTTCATCAGTAATATCCAGTGACAGCATGCATATTGGCATTCTTGCTGCTGCAGCTCACGCTGCTTCAAATAACAGCCCGTTTACTATATTTTATAATCCAAGGTAATATGCGGCATGTTTTTGGTATATTAACATGGAATAGCATCCATTGAATATTTGTGACAGCCTCTTATAGACACCTGTCAATTTAACAGGGCCAGCCCCTCTGAATTTGTAATTCCATTGGCCAAGTATAATAAGGCCATGTACACTCAAGTTTCTCTAGGTATGAGATTTAGAATGATGTTTGAGACTGAGGATTCAGGAGTACGCAGATATATGGGTACAATCACTGGGATCGGTGACTTGGATCCTGTTAGATGGAAGAATTCACAGTGGCGCAATCTTCAGGTATTATTATGTCTCATGAAGAAAGAGTTGCAGTATTTGGATAACGGTATATAAATAAAATAGAAAAAAATAATTTCACTCTATTTTCCTATTTTATGGAATTGGAACATGAATATTTTTCTGGCACTAATTATTTCTAGGACTTCTGAATGATTGAACAAATTTTTTGATCCCTTAGTCCTGTAGAAATTCTAACATTTATATTAGTCTTGTCATCAACTTATGCAACTAAAAAAAAAAAACCTAACATGCATTGTGGTTCAGTGTTCTTTAATCTCATGTAAGTAATCATCTGTTTCTGCCTCCCACCAACTTTTCCTAGTTTATTGAGGCAGTCAAGTTTTGAACATTTGATAGGTTGGATGGGATGAATCAACAGCTGGTGAGCGCCCAAGCAGAGTTTCAATTTGGAATATTGAACCAGTAGTGACACCTTTCTACATTTGTCCACCTCCATTTTTTAGGCCCAAGTTCCCCAAGCAACCAGGAATGCCAGGTAGCAAGAGTGCCCCCTCCCCTCAATTAGTTCAAATTTCATTCAGAAATTTTTATTGCCTTCTGTTGATTACCTCTATTAGATTATGTTCTGCTTGTAAACAATTTATCTAAGAGAACTTCTGATTTCGCCTTGATACAAATATCAGATGTGGGGAAATTTGATACTGTTTGTAGGCATATTATGATCAAATTTGCTCACAGATATGTGATTGGAGTCAAAAAGCTGCATGTTGTAGAATTTTATTTTAGATCCATTAATTTTTTTTGTTTATCAAGGTTTGGTTTCTTAGCAAAGATATATATATATATATATATATATTTTGCAGAGACACAACAGTTTAACGTTTTGTCTTGTCCATTCATTTCATTTTGTCTTCACAACTAAAATATTAGAGGTCCTACATCATTGGGATAGGAGGTTATGGTTATTGTGTCCTGCTTCTTACATTGAACCTCAAGTGCATGAATTTTTATACCTGTCATATCTTGGAAAAATTGATACTAATTCATGACACTACTCGTCAATCCTAGATAATTTCACTGTTTTTAGATTAAAACTGTTCTTCATAAACCATTTCCTCATTATGAAAATGATATCAAGTTGCTTTTATGTTGAAAATATAATCACATATCTAATAGCATTTTTTATGAGTACCATTTAGAAAACCACCATGTATTCCCCTCTCCTTCGTAACCCCTTGTTGTGTATAGATAGGTGGTAACACATGATCTTTGCTACTGATTTTGCAGAAGACGAGTCTGATATAGAAAATGCTTTCAAGAGGGCCATGCCCTGGCTTGGAGATGACCTTGGCATGAAGGATGCCTCAAGTTCAATATTTCCTGGTTTGAGTTTAGTGCAATGGATGAACATGCAGCAGAATAATCAGTTCTCTCCTGCTCAATCAGGATTTTTCCCTCCATCCATGCTTCCATCTAATAACCTGCATGCTAACCTTAACACTGATGATCCATCCAAGTTATTGAGCTTTCAAGCACCCGTCCTCTCTGCCCCGCCAAGTCTTCAATTTAACAAACCCAACTTACCGAACCAAGTCAACCAATTGCAACAGTCCCCAACGTCATGGTCCCAGCTCCAGCAGCAACAGCAGCAGCAGCAGAAGCTGCAGTCATTGTTGCAACAGCCAATAAACCATTTCCAGCAGCAGCAGCAGCAGCAGAGGCAGCAGCAGCAGCTTCCTGAACCACAAAATCTGCCACAGCCACAGCAGCAACAGCCCCAACTGCCTCAACAGAGAGCACAGCAGCCACAACAACAGCAACAGCAACAGTTGTCTCAACAGACCATTATGAATAATGGGGCAGTTACTTCTAACCAGATTCCAAATCAGTGTGTACAACAACCAGTACTCTACTCTCAGCTTCAGCAACAGCAAGTACTCTCAGGCAGTATCCAACCCCAACAGAGCATCCAACCGGCCAGTAAGAACACATTGATGATGACATCCTTACCACAAGACTCACAATTTCAGCAACAGATAGACCAGCAAGCTAGTCTCTTACAGAGGCAGCAACAGCAGACACAGTTGCAACAATCTCCATTGCAGTTATTGCAACAAAGTCTGTCACAGAGGGCATCACAGCAACCACAAGTGACTCAAATGTTACAGCAGAACCCCTCAGAGCAACAACTACAGTTGCAGTTGCTGCACAAATTGCAGCAGCAGCAGCAGCAGCAGCAACTTCTTTCCACATCTAGCCCACTTTTGCAGTCTCAACTTCTACAGCAACAAAATCCCCATCAGCAAAATCCGCAATTACCGCAGCTGCCTCTATCACACGTTGGCAACAATTCGTTCTCAGTGGAGAAGCTTCTCAGCAGCAATAACAACTTCTCTTCTTCAGCTCTGATGCAACCACAACAGCTTCCTGTGAACCATCCCCAGAATACACAGAAATCACTTACTACTACTAGAGCTCCCTCTAGTCTTTCAGATGTAGATGCCCCATCATGCTCAACTTCACCATCTACTAACAACTGCCAAATATCTCCACCAAACCTTCTGAAGAGAAATCATCAAGTACCAGCCACATTAGGGGGAACATCAGTAGTTGAGCCGACAAGTAATATGATACAGGACCTTCACAGTAAGTCTGACATGCAAATCAAACATGAATTACCCAGTGTAAAAGGACCTGACCAGCTAAAGTATAAAGGGACAATCACTGATCAGCTGGAGGCTGCTTCTTCTGGAACATCTTACTCTATTGATCCTGTTAACATCCATCAGAACTTCTCACTTCCTAACTTCTGCATGGATGGGGATATCCAATCACACCCTCGAAACAATCTACCATTTGCCTCTAATCTTGATGGATTAACACCTGATACTTTGCTCTCAAGGGGGTATGACTCTCAAAAGGATCTTCAAAACTTGCTGTCCAATTATGGTAGTGCTCCAAGAGACATTGAAACTGAGCTGTCCGCGGCTCCCATCAGTCCTCAGTCATTTGGGGTGCCAAACATGCCTTTTAAGCCTGTTTGTTCAAATGATATTGCCATAAATGATACGGGGATTTTGAATAATGGCTTGTGGGCTAACCAGACTCAACGAATGCGAACATATACTAAGGTTTGTCATTCTTTGGCTAATTTATAAATCTGTTTAAATTTAGTATATTTACTTACTGCATACATTTGGTGCCTAAATGTTTAATGCATTAGAGAAGTAGGGATGTCACGCAATTTCCAGTAAGCGTAAGCTTTTATTATTTTTAGCATGACATCCATACAATGACTGTCATGGCTCCAGTTCAACACTGGACATGATTTTGCCTAAGGATTTTCAGTCCAACTCAACCTTCTCCAAGTACATTTTGTTTTACTGGAGAGCAGCTCATTAAAACTCAGACAGCAGTACAAAATATCAGGCCCAAACATATAAATTTGAATATGCTTATGTGAAATTGTTTTGAGCTATAAGTGTAAACTTAGCTGAATCATTAATAACTTGTACCTTGAGCTGCATTTTGTAGTACTTAACTAGTGTTGTCCTTTGAGACTATTAGATAGTAAATTAGATAGTAAAGAACTGTCATTCATGAAGTTGTGTCATCTAGAAACCAAACTCTAATGTCCTAACATTTAACCTTCTCAAATGCTTAATACTGGTTACATATTTTGTAGGTTCAAAAATGTGGCTCTGTTGGAAGATGTATTGATGTCACCCGTTACAAAGGATACGAAGAACTCCGGCATGATTTAGCTCGCATGTTTGGGATTGAAGGGCAGCTTGAAGATCCTCAAAGGACTGAGTGGAAACTCGTATATGTGGATCATGAAAACGACATCCTTCTTGTCGGCGATGACCCTTGGGAGTAAGTAGTTATTTCCTTGTATTTGATAGTGCCTATAATTATTTCAGACATTCTGGTTTATTTTCTTAACCTTAAACTTATAATTCCTTGCAGAGAATTTGTAAGCTGTGTCCAGAGCATAAAGATATTATCATCTGCTGAGGTGCAGCAAATGAGCTTGGATGGGGATTTAGGCCATGTTCCAATCTCCAATCAAGCTTGTAGTGGAACAGAAAGTGGTAATGCATGGAGAGGACAGTATGATGATAACTCTGCAGCCTCATTTAATCGATGATGGAGGACTAACTTAACCCCTTGAAATTTCTTCTTGGTGCTTCTCTAATTCAAAAATGAAAAGGAAACATATTCATTGCAAAAGATGCAGTTGGTGCTTCTCATTCAACACACCACTTTTGATGGTGAGAAAGAAGTTTAGATCCTTAGGATAGAAGATTCCTTTGATGGTATCCTACCTTGGAATCTGCTTTTCTTGTGGCTGTTTGGTTAGGATCTTAATTTTTCTCTCCCCTTTTTGGCAAGGTACAGCTATATAGGTCAGCTGGTGTATAATATGATGGTTCTTATATAAAGATTATTATTATTTTTTAGTTGCACCTCTGTAAATCTTGTGGTCATTTAAGTTAGATGAGGAAATGGGGTAGCCAAGTGAATGCATGCCAATTCTAGCTTTTGTACACTGTGCCTATGCTGTTTCCATGGTGGCAATTATGGAGAAAGCCGTTATGGATGAGAAAATTAAGCTCGGTTCCTTTATTTTTCTAAGCTTTTTGCACTTTTGGGTATAGTCTATAGTGTGCTTCAGTTCTTGAAGTGACACCTTTGACCTTTGACATAGTATAGTAACTGCTTCAAATGCAGTTATGTTATTTGCACATCCAAATAGAACACCTATTTGGGATATCTTGATTAATTACGTATAAAAATTTGATTAATTCAATTCATTATATGATTAATGGGCTTATTTTTCATAACCATGCAAATATTTGGTTAATCACATGCATCTGGTTAATTCAGTTCTTTATATGATTAATGGGTCATCATGAATTAACCAAATATTTGCACGTGATTAATCATATAATGAACTGAATTAATCAAATATTTATACATGATTAACCAAGGTGTCCCAAATAGGTGTCCCATTTGGGTGTGCAAATAACATTTCTGCTTCAAATGTTGCTTGTAAATCTGTAAAGGTCTTAAAAGTAATGTTATTTGCTCTACTTTCCTGATATTTTCTGTTTGTGTGACTTGGTTATTCATCTATAATTGTCGCATGTAGAGGAGAAGTAATAACACAATTTACTAAGAATGTAATGTGTTACAGTGTAACCGTACAAGGCATTATATTTAAGTTTAAAATATCATATCCTAAAATTTAAATCAAAATTTCCATATTATGTCAGTGTCTAATTGGTTTAGCTCACAATTTGTATGGATGGACGAATTCTAACAAGAATATGCATTCGTTGAGTCGAGACTTGAGAGAACGGTATTGTCGGACTTTAATATAATTAATTAAGAACCTTAACTTTGTTTTTGGATTCTCGGAGTATCCTCCCAATAAGTGGGATCACATACTTAAAAAGACCCAAGTCTCTTACATTTGGACCAATACATTGGTATTAATAACCTCACTTTAAGTTATAAACCCAAAATTTATTAAAATTTATTATCATATTATCAATTAAATTCTAAGATGTATACTCATGTTTTTGTTTGTATTCGGCTTGTGGAGGATTAATAAGAAATGACTCGGGGGTTTTTCAGAGAGGTTTTTATAGTAAGGTAACCTACAGCAACATAGTTTGGGCAGAGATGTGGGGTATTTTCTCCGGTTTGCAGCTTGCTAAGGAAATGAATTTGCCAAAAGTAATTGTGGAATCCGATTCTAGAACATTGGTGGAGATAATTCAAAAGGGATTCTTTACCAATCCTGCTCTCAATTCTTTGTTGAAAGATATCCAGCTTCTTATTCAAAGTAGAAATTGGAATGTAGAGTTTAGTCATATTCTTAGATCAGCCAATTTATGTGCTGACTTAATTGCTAATAAAGGCCATTCGAGTGCTTATTCCCTAAGTATTGTAGATGAGCCTTGGCCTATGTTGTAAATGATGTTAAACAATGATATAAGAGGACTTGATTCCTCGGGTGTTGATTCTTCGGGAGCAACTAAATCCCTCACTCATGGATCATTTAGGTGCTCCCTCATCCTAATTGAAGGAAATAATAATTATACCTTTCCAATTTGTTTAGGACATTGCAATTTAGGTGCCACCTAATTAATGACAGTTTAATAAGGTTCTGGATCCTCTAATGTTGAAAGGGGGATCTTACCATTAAATTTCATTGCCAAATCTCACTTAAAACATATATGCAAGTGAGACTTAATATTGAAATCCCTTGACATAACCCCTTATATTGAATTCCAACAAGGATCCAAATCCTACAATTCGTAAGCATAGCTAGAGTTGTGCTGCTAGCCACACAACAATAGCGAAATCAATTTCCCTTTTTGGCATGTTCACTACCCTAATTATCCTCTCGTGCTCATTCATTAGCCCCAATTTGCTAAATGTTGTTTTCGCCACCACAAAAGCAGTCTCCTTAAGCAGACAGATCATTTTACTTCCTGTAATTTTTTGCTGGAATTGATTCAAAATCCATTGTCTTTCATTTCTCAAAACATTTCAAATATTTTACATTACTAGAAAAGGGAGATGAAGCCATTTAGCACAACGCTATGATATGCTTGAAAACTTAGCCCGTTACGAATCCTATAGTACTTGAAACATTGAAATAAGGTGAAAACTGGTGGTAACAAATTCAAAACTTGAGGTATACCAAAGACAGTGCAGATTGTCTGAGAAACAGAAATTGCAATCAACTATATTATAATTGTCAATGAACACAAAAATCTGAAGTTACAAAAACACAAACAAGTTGTTCTTAAGAGAGGATAGCTATGACATCAGAGACCCTCAAAGCAATGTATTCAGAACCATCTTTGCCCTTGAAATCATTTCCAGCATATTTGGAGAACATTACTGTGTTCCCAGGAGTAACAGACAGAGGTTTTCTGTTGCCTTCCTCATCCAAATGCCCTGGACCAACTGCTATCACCTATAGCATACAAAGTATTACAAAAACATTATTCAGCAAAAGCATTGTTGCTCCACAACAAAGTATCCATCTAAAACAAGGAAATAGGACACAGGCAAGTGTTATGACTCTGCCTATCCAAGCAAGTTTCTTCAAGTCAACAGTGTCACTCATATTTTCTAACAAAATAATAAATTTGTAGAAAACTTACTGTTCCTACTGAAGGTTTCTCCTTGGTTGCCTCTGTAAGCAACAAACCACCTGCAGTCTTTTGCTCAGCTTCTGCAACCTGCATTCAGTATTTAATCAGTCAACAGATACCATCTTAATCATCATAAGCATCCAAGAGAAGCAGAGACTATAGTGTCTTTAAATGTTACTCCTGTATAAAAAACATGGGCAGAACCTAAATACACCTTGAGGATTAGACAATTTACAGACATGATTGACAAATGATCCAGCAATGCCGTTCCCTACCAATGATCCAACACTGAAATAAGCAAAGCTCTGATTCTGGAGAGGATCATACCTTTATTAAGACTCTATCATTCAAGGGTTTAAGTTCCTTGATGTCATCACTATCAAGGATACCAACAATGTCATCGTCTTTTAATATAAGGTGCTTTGCACCACTGAACTCCACTTCAGTACCTGCATACTTTGAATACACAATTTGTTCGCCAGTCTGTACAATGAAAATGCATCACTGAGTTTAAATTTAGAGACCTCCTTTCCCATAAAAAAACAACACAAAAACAAATCTACATTATTGAAGACACAGCAACATCACCTTCACACTAATGTCCACCTTGCTCTTCCCAATTGTCTTTCCTTCTCCAACAGCAACCACTTCACCCCCTTGAGGCTTTGTTTGAGCAGTAGTGGGAAGCAAAATCCCACCCTCTGTCTTCTCTTCAGCTTCGTTAATTTTTACCAGAACTCTGTCACCAAGAGGCTTAATAGAGGTGTACTGCACAGTAAAACTACCACTCAGGTACATGTAGCAATGGATTTCTCAAAAGACGTATATTTATAAATAAAAACTGTGGAAACAATCTCATCACTTCTCTATCAACAAAGCCAGCAGGGATTAAGAAATATAATAGAAGATAGCAGAAAACTTAATGAAAAAAAAGTATTATAAACTTGTCCAGAATTAAAAGGCAAGATATATGCATTCATCGGCACTGCTCTACTTCCCTGAACCATATAACCAAATAAACAAACCCACCGGATTCTAAGTTCAGGTATTAACCAGGACAAAGCCTAAAGAATAAATGATGAATAAAACCCAGACTAAAGGCTCAAATTGTTTTTCTGAATATACACAGAACATCAAGTTGGTCCTCTAAAGATTTTGGACAACAATTTAGTTCCTTCATGTATTTCTTTGGACATAAATTTGGTCCTTAAATTATGCTTATTTCACAATAGATGTCCAAAACCTTTGAATGGCCAATTTGATGTCTCGGGTGTCTATGAAGGCCCACTAAGTATTTACTCTAGAAACTTCACTAATGCACAAGCATAATATGTATGCTACTCCAAGATAAATTCTACCAATGCCAATAGCATACTTCTCTAATATCATATATTATATATATTATCCACTAATATCAAAACCAAGCATAACATGTCCTTCTTTGAACCAGAATATCAAATAGCATGATAGACCTTTGGCATTGTCATAAATAAGATAAGATAAACCATATAGCACCCAAAAAAAAAAAAATTTACCTTGGGGGCAACAACAGTGGCAGCTTTGACAACCAAACCCTTGAAAGATCTTTGGGTGAGATTGGCAATTCTGAAATGTCCCACAAATGGAAACTGAACCGCTGAAGGTCTAAGCCCTTCAAACGATGCCACATTCCTAGCAGAAATTGATGATGCTGTGAGTTGAGTGGTGGCCATTGCAACTTACACTGCCCAACAAATATAACAAAACATCAAAATCAAACTAAAAATGCATCTTGGGTTTTCATTAATTTTTAAGAAAAAAATATTTAAAAAAAAAAAAACTCTGCCAATAAAATTGATTAAAAGCTTTTTTCATCTAATTCAAACACACCCATTAAGACAACGTACAAGAAGAATGATTCTGGCTTTAGAGCCTGTTTAGTTATTCGGGCTATTTCCTTTGTTTTGTCGAATAATTTTTACTTAAAAACAGAGAAAGAAGTGACGAAAACTGATGAGTTATTCGAATGAAACTGTGTTAATTTTCACGAGAAACAAACATGTTGGACGAGAAAGCAGAGAACTTTACAAGAGAAGGGTCGTTACCTTGAGAGATTGGGAGGAGGGTGAGGTCAGAGAGTGAGAGGAAGTAGCGTTGAAAGTAGAAAGAAGAAATGAAGATAAAACCCTAAGCAGAGATTTGGGGGTTTTATCTGATAATAGAGCCTTCTAGAACTACCTGCTATTCGTAATTTCGTATGTCCGGCCATACGATAAAAAGGAGTGATAGCAACACACTCTCTAATACACTCTTCCTAACACACTCCCTCTTGTTGATTGAAATTCATGTGGGTCATACAAAATTTCAATGAAACCCACATGAATTAATGAGACCCATTTCCATGACAGTGAGACCCATATGAATTTCAACTAATAGGAGAGGAGTGTGTTGGAAAGAGTAGGCATGGCAATGGGACCCCAACAGTGGGTACCATCCGAAACCACCCCGACTTTGACGAGGAAAATCTGCTTTGACTGGGGACGGGGACGGGGGCGGGGGCGGGGGCGGGGGCGGGGGCGGGGATGGGAATACAGATATCTACTCCGCCCCGACTCTGAACCTGCCCAGTTGTTTATGTAATTATAACAATATCATCATATATCTATATAGGGTATTGGATTTGTTTTGATCGAAAGGTTTCATTATGTATAAAATGATACTTTTTTTTTTGAAAAATTACATAACATTTAATTGTGTTTTTATTATGGTGTTTTGATGCTATTAATGTTATTTAAAACATAACGAAGTGCTTCTAAAGCATTAATTTCTTTTTAATTTGTAGCTGAAAGAAAACTAAGTTTTTAGTTTTTGGTTGATTGATTTCATTGTATGAATGTTTTATTTATTTATTTTATGGAAGTACAATCTTTGAGTTGTTAATTTCAATTAAAGCAAAATAATTTTTAAATTTGGTTACTCATTGACGGGGTTGGGGACCCGTGGGGAAACCCGATTCCCGCTGGGGCAGGGATTAGGATCAATTTTCTAACCTCGAAGGTGAGCGGGGCGGGGTTGGGAAAGGCAAAACCCGCCCCCGCCCTGCCCCGGTTGCCAACCCTAGGAAAGACTGTGTTAGAGAGTATGTGAGTGAAAAATGTCTCCACTTAATCCACAAAAATATAAAAATACAAAAGATAAGGCTCACATACAGGTCGGCCCAACACCTATTGAGGCCTAAAGTAAACTCTGAGGCGAGTCCTTTTTAAAGCTAATAAAGCAAAACTCAGGCCTTTTTTTTTTTTTTATTGAAAACTCAATCCACGCAGAGACGGTGTTGACACGTCGGCACACGACACATAGAGGTCGCTTGGTCAGTCGGTCACATAAAGGCAGTCGTGGGGTTGTGACTCTTGGGAATATCGGGAGTCGCACAGTCATTAAGCCACATAAAAACCATACAAAGAGAGACAAAGAGAGATTATGAGGGAGAGAAAATGACAATAGAAAGAAATCAATGATGGTTGTTTTCTGCTTGCGGTTTGAGAGCCTTTTATCTCGGCTTTATCGCAAAGAGCTCTAATGCCCACTTGTTTGCGGTTGGAAGACCATGGATCTGGGGTCACATAACTATAGGACTCTGGGTCTTTTGGCCTCATCTGTATTTGTTGCTGATAGTTTTTTTTTTGTTTGGGAATGGGTTGGTTATCTATTAGTATATACAAATCTCAATAATATCCATTGTCAACGATCCATGTGTCATCCTATAAAATTTTACTATTATAAAAATTGTCAACTTATATATCAGTTTGGGTATATTTGTTTTCCTGCTCAAAAGAAACAATAGAAGGCTGTGGAACTTAATACTCTATTTCGATGCATGCTCAAGTTTTTTTAATCATTTTTATATAATTATTATCTATTTCTCACGAGTCTTTCGTTTTTTTCCTCCCGTAGATGACCAAAAAAAAAATAAAAGAAAGAAATCCATGTATTTTTGTTTAAACTCTTTTTACAAAGATTATTTTTTTTTCAAAATACAAAAATTTGCACAACAGTAGAATCTCTAAGGATACTTTTACTATGAAATAACATGATTTGGTGCATTAAAGTTTTAGAAGAGATTTTTTTTTAAATATATTTTTAGCCCTAGAAAATAAGTGGATTTTGGTTTTGGTCCCTGTAAAAAAATTCTTTGTTTTTTATTCCTAAAAAAAAATATGAAATTGCTAATTGTGGTGTCTATAGAATTAACAAATTTTGGTTTTGGCCCCTATAAAATATTTTATTTGGTTTTCATCCCTCTGAAATTTGATATAATGTTTTTAGTCCCTAGCATTCATTTTAAGGCACATAAATAGAATTCATTTTAGGGTTCAAGAAAAATCTTAGGGAAATCATATGCTAACATAACACCATAAATGTTACTAGGTGTCACTTGGGATGATCACGTGAGCTATTTTTAGACATATAAGTAGTTAATAAATGTCATATGATAATAGAGACTAATAACAATGATTTCAATCAAATTTTAAAGGGATAATAATAATAATATAATAATAATAATAATAATAATAATAATAATAATAATAATATAAGAGCTAAAACCAAAATTTGTTCATTTTACGGAAACAAAAAAACATATTTAACCCTTTTTTCTAACATTAGAACATGTATCCAAGTTTTAACGAAAACTTCATCTTCTAAAGTAAAAAAAAAAACATAATGTTTTCACTTTCCTATATATATCTAGATATATATTAAGATTGTGAAGATGTTAACCTTGATTACCCGTAGGTTTTCGCTAATGGAAACTCGTGTAAAGATTACCTATTCATAGCAGTTTGGAGTAGTTTTTAATTTTTTATGATAGGTATATTATCAAGTGGTTATTGCATTTATCGGTTATTAGGGTGTCCATGGGTCGGTTTGGTTTGGGTTGGGTTCAGTGGGTTTTAGGACCCAATCCAGTCAAAGGTGAGTGGGCTGAGTTGGCAAAAAAAAAAGAAAAGAAACCCAACCCGACCACTCATGAGTAGGGTTGGGTGGGTCGTTGGGTTTGGCAAGAAACACATATATTTTTACCTTTGGGTCATGTTGGTTCGGGTCCGTGGGTTTGTCAAGACAAAAAACGTGAAAAAGTGCCGAAAATCTCAAATAAACCTGTTTAAAACTTTAAATTACATCAACAAGTTATGATAATATGATCTAAAAGTCTAAAAGTCCAAACCATCAATTATTCACGACTAAAAAGAAGATCACGTTATGATAAAAGTAAATGAAAGTCTAAACTCTAAACCATTAACTAAAAGTCTAAAAATCTAAAATATCAACATCCATCAATTAAAAGTCTAAAGTATTATAAAGAAAGTAAAAGTCATCAACACAAAATTAAGTAAAAAATTCATCCATTAAGTGAGTGGTGGCTGCGTGAGTGAGGCTGAGTGAGTCGTGCGTGAGAGAAGAGAAGGGTCATGCATGAGGGAAGAAGAGTCATGTAGTGTGAGAAGAAGAGTCTGACCAAGATATAAAAAAAAACTGGGTTTTTTAACTTTCTATGTTTTGACTGCGTTGGGCTGGGTTGAGTGGGTTTGCAATTCTGAAACCCACTACCCAACCCATACTTTATGGGCCCTCTTTGTTTTTACCCAACCCAACCCAACCCAATCACCCAACCCAACCCACAAAATCAGGGTTGGGTCGGGTCGGGTTCGTGGGTCTACCCAGACCCATGGACACCCCTATCGGTTATGATGAATGAAAATGATTCCACCACCACTTTCTCATGAGTGTATATGCATATTATATTATGCTAGGCTATTATTTTAATTAGTATGTAAAAATCATGAACCGCAATGATAAATTTTATATATATTAACTTATAAGTATAAACAATAGTCATTTTGGTCAACAACACCCGTGCGATAGCACGGGTACCATTCTAGTTATTCTTCTTACAATACCTTTATAGCATTTTTGGTTGGTTTTTTTGGTGCAAGACTAATGTAATATGCATACAATTAATTCTTTTGGTATTCTATTTACATTGGGCCTATACGGGTTAGAACACCCCGTATGCTCTCAATAAATACATATTTAGCTTATAAAAAAAACGAGAAAGATGACAATGAAAACAAAGGGGCCTTTTGAGGAAAAAAATTGAGTTAATAATATTAACTATTCTTTTTAGTTAATAGATGCATACCAAAAAAACTAAGGGTCTGTTTGATTTGCTATAAAATGAGGGACAACACAGAATAAATCAATTTATTCTATGTTTGATTGTTAAAATGGTTGTGAGACAGCACAAAAATAATTCAAGGGACATCACAAAAGTCTAAAAAGTTCTTACCCATTGAACATGGAACAATTTTTTGTTCCATGGTACAATTCATGTAAAATATCTAAAATACCCTCCACATTTTCATCTCCCATACGCACGTCTTTCACAATTCCAGTAGGTTGATCCCATGATGCTTAGCTGGATGCACGTCTCCCACTGCCACGACACATCATCCCTTCATAATGCATGTTTTCCATTTTTTTATTTTGTGAAAAATATCATTCCCTTTATTAATAAATTATAATTAAAATGTTAAAAAAATAAAATAATACTTAAAAGCATATTTATATTATTAATAAATTAAATAAGACTATAGCATGATGATAATTTTTTTAATGATAAATAATAAAAAATAATTTAAAATATTAAAATCTTGTTTTGTGTCTTTCATAATGAAAATCAAACATTATATAGTACAAAGAGTATTTTAGTAAATTTTATGTTATTCTGTGCAGTATGTAATGTCCTGTACAAAATCGTTTGTATTGTGCATCAACTAACAAACATCATACTGCACAAAAAGTTATGCTGTGACTCAACTAGTTGTCTTGTGCTGTTCTTTTTGTTCAGTCCTAATCTTATTAGAAAACGAATCAAACGGAGCCTAAAAAAATAATAAAAAAATTGAGGCCTAAAGTCCTAGCCTTGGTGGACCGAGCCTTAGGTCGACCTTGCCCACATATTTTTTTATTAGTTTTTAATTATATTTATATAAAATCAATATATATATATATATATATATATATATATATATATATATAAAAACAGTTTGGCCACGATTTGATCACAGTTGAACCAATAAATAATAAATCAATATCTTTACCGATAGTTTTCCATATCTAAGCCAATAGTTCAATTTGATTAAAAAAAAAACAATCTCGTCAATTTACTTTTAAACACGTAGGAATATACCTTGAAAATTTACCTGCTCTCAATGTTATCAAGTTGCTTTTGTCAAAAAAAAAAACAAAGTTATCAAATTGCATACAACACTTCCTCAACAAAGCACTGAATCTATTTTAAAGATTGGGAATGGATGCTCTTAATTTAAAATAATTGATATAGTTAATTTGTATGACATAAATTATGAGTGTGCAAATTTATATCTCTCAATATGCTTCACGTATTTTCTACTCCCATCTCCCGTATCGTTCTTCAATGATTGAATATACACAAGTTAAAAAAAGAAAAATCAGCATATGATAGTGGGAAGGTTGTTTTCATTTATTATTGGCTTTTCAAAGCATGTTAATACACAATAAAAATTAGCACCGGATATTTATTTGCCTTCAATGATATCAAATCAAATTAATTTTTTCTAACGGGAAATCAACTTCTATATATATATATATTTGATTTAGTCCAATATATATATATATATATATAAATATATATATATATATATATATTTGAAAACATTTAAAAATATTTGTATATAAATTAGATAAGATAAAAAGAAATCAAACTATATAAAAGGAAATGTTGGAGAAAATAATTTATAATAAATGAAAGATTTAAAACCTTTTTAATGTCAAAAATATTAAAATTACAACATTCTCCTTCCTTCAACTATATAAACTCCTAATTCCTTTCCTCTGAATATATCCTAGAGCAAAATTCAGAATTTCTGCCATTACCTGATAAAACCATTTGCTCAAGTTTTTCTGCTTTACTTCACCATAGTTAATCATGGACCCTTTTCCATTTAAGTGTCAGTGTGGCAGAGGATTCGCGACTAAGCATGCTTTGACTATTCATAAGGCAAAGGCAAAGCACTCTCAGCCTAAGCCCATCGATCTTAACCATGCTCCAGAAAAGGAATGACAAGTTTTTTTTTTTTTTTTGACACCAAGAGGAATAACAAGTTGGTGATGGAAATTTTTCTAGATTTCAAATGTTATATTTAGGAATTGTTATTTTATGTTTCCGCAGTTTATATATTTATCTTATTTAAAATAGTAGTTTAGATTAAGAATTATTATTTGGTTAAGGTTTTTCCTATCATTGGCTTACCAATATACCAATTGAGTATGTATTGGTTAATTTAGAGTGTCTATCTTAATCTTAATCTTCTTTTTTGACAATATCTTAATCTTAATCTTAGTATCAAGAATTCTTGATTTATTTTTTATTTTTTATTTTTTTGAAGCGAAGAATTCTTGATTCTTGTTTGCTATTGGTTTCACATTACATGTGGAAAAAGCATTTTCATTATTATTTTTTTATCCTTACATTTATTGTGCCTTTAAGATGATTTCCGATTACCTATTTATATTACATTACATAGCATAACAGCTATCCATTTGCCAACGCGTACAATTGATGGGCCAAGATGCCAAAAAAGTTGTGCAATTTTTTTTTTTGCTATGTTCGTGTAAGTATTGTTAAAGTTATGCATTAGACTAACTAATTGCATTTCATTTATCAAAATAAATAAATCATAATAATTGCAATTCATAAAAAACAAAGACTAAATAATTGCATAGTAAATTTCATCAATTAACGGAGTATTTTCTAGATTCAATGAATTGAAAATATCATAGATTATTCAACAACAAAATATATATATATATATCATAGATTGATCGCATTAATTTATGTAAATATAGGGATTGCTAACCTTCACGCTTTCATTTAAAAGTTAGAAATCAGAATAATTTATTTTGGTAAAAAATCCCCGAAAAAAGTTAGTTGGAAACCACATAAATCTGCAGACCATTTACTACCTTTTACTCATTGGCACTATTACTTAACTAATGAAAGAAAATAATAGTCAATTAGGATTATTCTGGAGTAAAAGATATATCGATTAAAATAATATGTGTTGTTAGTATAATTTTTTTACAATGAAATTCACTATCATTTTAATGTGTATGTTTTTTATTTTAATAAATAAAAGAAAGAAATAAAATTGATGTCGATTTGTCAAGATTTTATTGAATATGTATGTAAAAATCTTTTACATTGACAATATATAGAAAGTAAACAAAAAAATTATTGTGATATTCAATTAATACTTTTAAACAATCTAAACAAATTTTCTGATGATCTGTCCTGGCCTTAGTGAGCCCTCAAAAAACCAACTCACCTAAACTTTTGAGCACAAAAAAAAAAAAAAAAAATCTTCTGATATTAAAGTAGAGTTTTTAGGATACTGTAAATAGTGTCCAAATCTAGCAGTCTTTAGTAAGCTTTAATAAGACTTTAACAAAAAGTAGGTACCCAAAAAACTGCTAATTTTGATGGATTCTTTTTCAATATGAAATTTCATCCATACCCATAAGATTTCTCATGATTCTAGCAGCCAAGATAATAAGCCCACGGAACAGTAGTGAAAACTGGAAAGTGAGAGAGTGTCAATGACATCCTACCTGATAGGGGCGTAACAGATCGATTTGGTTCGGTTTTTACTGCATCAATAAAAAATGGTTTGATTCGGTTTTAAGAATTTTTTCTACCAAACCCGAACCAAACCAAACCATTTAGTAACGGTTTGGTTGGGTTTGGACCCGGAGATAAATAAATTTCGAAATAATATAAATATTAAATATATAAAATAAATATAATGAATATTAAACTATTAAATATAGATAAATATTAATATATAATAAATATTACATTAAAATATATATGTGAATATTAAAATATAGTAATTCGTTCGGTTCGGTTTTAGAATCCTTGAAACCGAGAACCGAATCAATATCATCGGGTTTGGTTTGGTTCGGCCTCGAACACCAAAAAAATCAAAACCAATTTAATTGGTTTGGTTTGAATCTTCGGGTTCGTTAATTGGGTCATTGATTTGGGTCTTATACACCTACTACCCGATCCTCCGACAACATTTCTTTTTTTCTTTTTTTCTTTACCTTGGTATTATTATATGAGTTTAATTGTTATGTATCAAAAGTGTAGAGTTTTTTACATCATCAATAAATTAGAAATCTTGACTTGTGTGATTTTTTAAGTAGTTACGATAAGAGTCAAATATTTTTGAAGATGTGTTAATTTTTAATTGATTGACAATGTAAAAATCTTTACACTAATAATATATATCAATTAAATCATAATTATATATTGAATTAGGAAAAAATTCTCGCCAAAACAATTTATCAAGTATATTTATTTTTTGTTACATATTATTTCATGTTTATTTAGTTTTTTTATTTAATTATGATAAATTTGTTTATTTTTTATATGCCTACAACATTTTTTACATCATACATTCTCACAGACATAAGGACTTTTTCTGTTTGTACTTAAATGTTTAGATACACGAGGTTTCGATAATATTTTATTTATATTTAAATAAATATATTTATTTTAATTTATATATATACAAATATATTTACACAAAGATACCAGTATCTACATATTATCAAAATTTATGGTAAAAACATGAAACTAATTGGTGTCAGTGTAAATATTTTTCTATAGTGTAACCAATCATAAATTATCAAATCATTAAAAATATTTAACTCTTATCATATATACCTTAAAAGTTATACATCACATAATTTGTGACATTTACATTCTTCTCTTTGCAAAAACTAATTGTTTTCTTTCTAAAAGATTCTATCAATCAACAAACCAAAATGTGTTTTTGCAAGATGTTAATTTCACAAGACTTAGAATTCAAATAATTAGGATTAACACTACTTAGATTTTAGATGTGATCAAATATTAGAAACAAATCAAATCATGCAAATTTCTCTATCATATTTCTAATTCATGCATTTAACAACAAGCATATGAAAGAGTTTAGGGAAAGAGAAAATGTAAACCAATTTTATCCTGGTTCAGCTACCTACTCTGGTAACCTACATTCAGTCCCCACACCATTGTGATTTTCGTCCACTAATCAAAAACAATTTCACAAGATTCTTTTACAAAAGCTTCACTTCTAGGTTCCTTCTACCCATATGACAGCTTTCCAAGCAATCTTGAAAACCCACAAGAGCTCCTTCTACTCTTGCACAACACCAAGACTCCCTTCTACTCTTGAATCAGCCAACAAGAGAATCTTCTCTCTAATCACAACTTTTACAAACAGAAAGATTGAATACAAATTCTGAAAAACCAGATTTACAAGTTGAAGTCCTATTGAAAATTCTCAGATTTTCTCAATGCTAAGCTCTCTCAAATTTTTAGTGAATGATCTCGTATTATGAGTTCTAGATTATTCTCATATATTAAAAGAGTGTTTGTTTATGTCATTATATAGTTATAAATCAAAATAGATCCGTTGGACACACTTTACAAGTTAGTTGAGATCAAAACAAAATTGATTTGAAAATCCTGTTATCAGTCAATCGATTGGTACACAGATGTATTAAACAAAATTTCTCTTTCAGAACAAGTGTATATCCATTGTTGTTCCTGTGTACATAGTAAATTCTCCTATGTTCAATCGATTATGTTCTTGAATGTTCTTGATCTAAAGAATTACACACATTAGTACATCGATGTATTTCTTGAAAACGCTTGTATTTGCAACCCATAATCACATACATCGATTATCTAATCGATTATGTATCTATCTCAAAAACTCCTTGGTTCTGTTCTTGCTTATACACAGATGTACTAATCGATGTACATTATCAAAAATGTTTTCTGATCAAGCAACTCAAGTGCCAATCGATGTATACATAGATGTATAACACTTATACATAGATATACACACATGTTTTCGTTAAAAGTTGGTTAATTTACTGAAAGTACATAGATGTTCACATAGATGTACTGATCCATTAATTAACCTTTTTCATTCTAAGATCATTTTGAAAAATTATTTACTTTTGAAAATCATTTTCCTTATTCTTTTGAGAACTTAACCAAGAGTTAATTTGAGAACATTCATTACATAAGTATGTAAGGATCTTCTTCCATTTGCTTTGCTCATGATGCTCCTTCTTCAAGTCAATCTTCATGATCCTCACTTTAAGTTCCATTGCATCCACTTTCCTTGCTCTAAAACGCTCATTGAAAAACTCAAGCTTTGCAAGTAGTTAGTGAATCATTTTAAACATCAAATCATTATAAGTTTGATCATTATTCAAAACACTTAGAGTCATTTATCCACAAACTCCCCCCATGTTGATTGATAACAAACTTACCATACTTACCATGATTAAAAAACAATATACTTAGGAAGTAATTATGTAATTATTATCAAAGTTTATCAGAGCTGAGTGCAACAACAGTTTATCATTACTCCCCTGTCTTATAGACAGTTCTAAAACATGTATAGGATCAGAAATAAGCATCATTTGCATAGCATATTCATAATAATCCATAATAAGTCTTTAGATGCATATAGTATGAATGTAAATAGTATAGTACACCAACATGGTGTGGCACAGTTGGTAGATAACTGGCCCCCTTAAATATGTGGTCATGGGTTCGATTCCTGGCTCATGCATATGAAAGAGCATACGTTGGGAGAGGTCAATCCCTTAAATGGAACTCAGTACCTCGAGGGATTAGTCTCTGGCTCCTGGCCAGAGGATACCCGGGTTCACCAAAAAAAAAATAGTATGGTACCGTTTCTCCCCCTTTGTCATTATAAAAAGGAATATATGGGAGAATAAGGTACTTAAACATATAAAACATTTATACATACTTAAACTTCATTCATTCATTCATTCATTCATTCATTCATTCATTCATTCAATATGATATCATGATTCATCCATTATAATCTAGAAAGTGCAAATGATATCAATATTACAATTCAAAAGATATTTCAAAATACGAAAACGGGAACAAAAGTTCAAACAAACATCACAAACACCAAACATACACACACTAAGAAACCCTAAAAGCTAAACTAAGCATCTTCATCGATCCTTGGTTCTTCAGTGTGCTGAGAAGGGGAAACTTGAGCTGCGTGTTCTTCTTGTTGCTCTTCATCTGCATCAGCAGCATCAGCCTCTCTAGCCATGTTTACCACATCCTCAGAAGTGAGATTTTCTTCTTGATGTGTAGCAATGGAGATAGCAATGGAGATTCCCAATCTCTAATGCAAAGTGGCCATTTGGCCCTCTAGAGTCACTACAAAAAATAAGCCATTTACCGACGGCAAAATCCCGTCGGAAAGGCAAATAAGCCGTCGGAAAACTCCGTTTCCGACGGACGGTCATCCGTCGGAATCCAGCGGGTTGGAAAGCATTTCCGACGGAAAATAGGTCCGTCGGAAGATTTACCGACGGATTGTACTGTCGGAAAACAACTACGAAATTTCCGACGGACCTACCCGTCGGAAACTCTTCCGACGGAAAAGTCCGTGGGAAATGTGCTCCTTAGTTTCCGACGGATAATTCCGTCGGAAATATTTTGAATTTTTTTATTTTTAATATTTTTTTGTTTTTAAATATTGATTAATTTGTTAATGTTATTTTATTTATAATTATTAAATAAATTTTTTATTTTAATTATTATTTATTATTTAATTTTTATTTTAATAGTGATTATTATTTTATTTTTATTTTAAACGTTAAGTTTAATTTAATTTTATTATAATTAGTTAAATATAATAATTTAAATTCAAAACTGAAATTACAAATTAAATTTAAAAATGCAGTTACATTAAAATAAAAACAAATACATAAATATCCGTCAATGTATTAAACTCAGCTACATCTATATAACTATTCTAATAGTCATCATAATAATGGGTAACGTCGTCATCCTGTCGGGGGGATGTCGCCGGTGTCAGGTGACCATCATCCTGCGGCACAGTAGGCGCATCGCCATCATGCGGCTGCGGCGGTGGATCGGTATGAGTAGTGGAGGGCTCGCCAGTATCGAGTACCCCCTGCATAGCGCTGCGCCTCTCAGGTGGAAGCAAATCGATCAGAGTGGTCATCACCTGCGACCATGACTCCATCCGCTGCTGCATGCGCTGTGAATTCCGCCTATGCTCCTCCAGCTCCTGCCTCATCCGCCGCATCTCCTCCGTGTCCTGTGGGCCGGAGGGTGGAGTCTCCCGGATGGTCAAGTTCGCTGATGACCCCCGACGGATGGTACGAGCCAGAGACGCGGTACCGTAGATCCGCCCTTTCGTCTTCCCGCCCGTGACATCCATCCAGACCTGGGTCTGTATCCGCTCAACCTCAGCAGGGTCTAGCTGAGAAGGATCCGAGGCACCAGAGCAGGAGGCAACCTCAGATGCAACCCGACTGAACCTGGCATTGTACTCCTCCTGTGATGAATACATTACAAAAATTATGTTATTAAACTATAACACTAACATATACTTTAAATGTGATAGCACTTTATATATATATAGCTCACCATGGTCTGCCTCGACCTCTCATCAACATACTGGCCGGTGTCTGAGCGAATATGCGTCTGCTGAAAGACGGAAGGGACATCGACGGGAGGGACATCGACGGTAGGGACATCGACGGTCCGGGCAAGCTCTCCTGCTTGCAATCAACACAGGAATAAAATCAATTAAATATTTTTTAAATTGTTAACAAAAATGTATAGTTTATATATTAAATTGTTTATATATACATACCATATTAATGGCATGCTGCATGTGGCTAATCGAGCCACCAGTGTGCATGCTCCCACCCCTCTCTGAAGCCCGATTCCTCTTCGCCTGCAGACACTTCAGCTTGTAAGCTGGAGTGTCCCAGTGGGCACATAGCTGGGCCCAAATGTTGGGCCCTATGTAATCCCGACGTATCCGGTCCTCCCTACACTCCCGGAGCATGTCCCTCAGTCGGTGCGGTGCATGCTTGTTAAAGATAGCGCGTATCTCTGAGTCATGCTCCGGTAACCAACGCACAAGCTCCTGTGGACAAAGAAAAAAAACATTAATAACATTATACAAAAAATATATATAAAATACGTGAAATAATTAAGGGACATTACAGGAAATAATAAACAACAACTTACCCCGAATCGTCGGAAGATACGATCCCTGTCGGCATCGGGGATCGTCCCCCATGATGGCCAGAAGCGACGATAATGCTTCTTGATGGCCCAGGTAACGTGCTTGGATCCCACTTTCGATGGGATCCACCTGAAAAATTTATAAATTTTTTAATACAATAATATGGCAACCAACAAATATACACTTAATGAATAGTAACTAAAATAGTCAAAGTTAAAAAATATACACTAAATTAAATGAAACTTACGTGTGAGAAACTGGCCGGATCCATGGTCGATCCTCAGGTGCGGGAGTCCTGGCCCACTCAGGAGTCTCCTCTGCCGCGACTGACTGCTGTGCAGTCGATGAGGATGGCATGGTGACATCGTGATCGTGAGCGGCCGTGGATGATGCAGATGGAATGCTAGTATCTGGCTGTGGCCACCTCCCAGGAGTCGGCATAAATGACAAGCCTGGTGACTGTGTGGCCGGTGCAGTCGATGATGGTGGTGGGACTGGGTGTGGGTGTGGGTGTGGTTTGGGTCCAGTAGGGGGCGGCGAGTAGCCGGCTGGTGCGTGTCCTGGCGCAAGCGACTGGACGAAGGGACATATATGGAGGGTGGTACAGTATGGGTAGGGGATGGTGTCATATGGGTCGGTGAGGGTGTAGAATGGGTGGGGATGGTGTAGAATGGGTGGGGGAGCCTGCTGTAGATGCCGTTGGTGTGGATGAGGCGGGGAAGGGGGTAGGTACGGTGGGTGCGGAGGTGCCTGCAACAAAACGAGCAAGCACCTGGGGCCTGATGGTGTATCGTCTCCGTGCCTTAGCCTTCCCCTTCCCCTTATCACCGTTGGGCGGTGGGGGACGGGGCGGCTCTCCTCCTGGTGCTGACATATCTATTTTTATAGCACAATTAGAAATCTATATATATAAATTTAGTAAATCGATCGACATTTAAGTCACTAATAAGGCACATATTTAAAATACAACAAAATCTGTGAACTCTTACATTGAAGTGCATAAGAAAATATTTAAAATACACTAAATTTAACTTAACAGAGACATTCCTATTCAGTGTCAGTATCATCATCTGATTGTAAGTCTGACTCTTCTTCTTCTTCTGTCCTTGAGTCATCACTTTGGACCTCTTCCTCTGGTGACTGATTGCCAATGACCACTTCTTCCCCTTCATTTGCAGATCCCAACATGCCAGTAATACGCTCGATCTCAATGACTTCATTGACATGTGACGGTTCATCCGCCTGGAAGGGCGTCTCATCCTCTCCATCATCGATTTCTATGCGACCCCTAGGCTTAGTAGTGACAGCAACGCACCAACCACGTTTGTCCGTTCTCATTGCTGGATAAGGGACATAGTATACTTGTTTTGCATTCTGAGCAATTATAAACGGATCAAACAGTTGATATCTTCTTTCCATGCGAATGTCCACAGTTCCATACTTGGGATCCACCTTTGTTCCTGCCCTTGATGGATCAAACCAGTTACAATAAAATAAGACTACTTTTTTAGGATAAGTAGTAGTATTGTATTGTAACTCGTATATGTGTTTTATGACCCCATAAAATGCACCAGTACCTTCACCCTGTACGACAACCCCGCTATTAACTGTCTTTTTGCCCACGTTCCATTCATCTGTGTGGAATTTGTACCCATTAACAAAGTATGTATGCCATGATCTAACACAGCTATAGGGCTCGTACGCTAAATCTCTCAAGTGTTGAATAGTCACGCTTAATGGTTGCTGATAAACCTACGAATATGTAAGTCATAGTAAATAATTACCTTATCAATTAGAACTTAAGCTTAATATATATTGACACTTACTTGTTGCTTGAACCATTCAGGAAATTCTGCATGTGTACGAGCAGAACCATCTTGTTCACTTAGTTGATTAATTTGCAGGAACACACTGACAAATAAAATGAGTACAATGTGTTTACAGAGAAATTGATATAATATGTGTATATTATGTCAAAATTAAGTCGTTGAAACTTACTCGTGGTATGGTTTCACCTCGGTGCAATTTATCACCACATGAACATGGGCCGATGTAAACTCCTCATCACTTAACCAGTAAGTAAGCTCCTTGCCAGCATGACGATCAGGAAGGTTAAATACGGACAGCATATAAGGATACCCTGCACTATCAGCACTTACCTCGTTCCTAATATTTCTTGGGGCCAACATGAAGTTATTGAAATAGTGGGAACAAAAATGGGTTGTCTCACGGTGTAAGTAAGAAGCACAGATTGATCCTTCCACCCTAGCCTTGTTTTTAACTGATCGTTTAGAGTCGCCCATGAATCTAAGTAATAAAAAATGAATGACAAGTCATTATCCAATGCATGGACGATCTAAGAGTTTAATGTGAAAATATAATAAAATTACCTTTCAAATGGATACATCCACCTATATTGTACTGGTCCACCAAGCTTCGCCTCATATGCAAGATGGACAGGGAGATGTTCCATTGAATCAAAAATCCGGGGGGAAATACCCTCTCCATCTTACATAGAATTATTGGAATGTTTTCTTCCATCTTATTCAGACCATCCACGCTTAAAGTTGCAGAGCATAGATCTTTGAAGAAATGACTGATTTCAGTAAGCGTGTTCGAAACAACCGAGGGCAATGAGCCGAAAGCAATAGGAAGCAAACACTCCATGAACACATGACAATCATGACTTTTCATCCCATGAAGCCTTCCCGTTCTTACATCAGCACATCATGCCAAATTAGACGAATAGCCATCAGGCATCCTAAGGTCTTTTAACCACCGACAAATTGACTTTGCTTCATCGGCAGTTAGACTGTAACAAGCTTTTGGTTTGACCATTTTTCCATTAGGCTGCGGCTTCAGCTCCAAATCCTTTCGTCTACAGTACAGAGCTAAGTCCATCCTTGCCTTCTCATTGTCCTTCGTCTTGTCGGACACATTCATAACCATGTTAAAAATGTTATCAAAGAAATTCTTCTCGATATGCATCACATCAAGATTATGCCTTAACAGATTATCCTTCCAATACGGTATTTCCCAAAAAATACTTTGTTTTGTCCAGTTATGCCATTCTCCATACCCTGGTAATTTTGAGACACCTGCTTCAGTGACCTTAGGAAGATCCCTAACCCGACCCCAAATTTGTGCAGGAGTCAACAAAGGCGGTGGACCTTCCTCTTCTGTCTGATTCTTTTTGAATGCTCGGGTATTCCTCCGGAAGGGATGATCACGATCTAAGAACCGACGATGAGAATCAAACCAGGAACTTTTGCCACCATATCTCAGGGTAAAAGCCTTTCCATGTTCCATGCAATACGGGCATGCCAATTTACCATGGGTCCCCCAACCAGATAACATGCCATATGCAGGAAAATCATTGATAGTCCACATCAGTGATGCCCTCATCATAAAGTTTCGCTTCTTTGAAACGTCATAAGTCACCACACCATCCCAACACTTTTTCAGATCATCGATAAGAGGCTGCAAATATACATCTATCCCAGCCTTCGGGTTAGATGGTCCCGGTATGAGACAAGTCAGAAACATATATGGTTTTGACATGCACATCTCGGGAGGAAGATTGGACGGCGTAACAATCACTGGCCAACATGAATATGGCGAGGCTGACGCTTGAATGTACGGTGTGAAACCATCCGAGCACAGCCCAAGTCGTACATTGCGAGGATCTGCTGCAAAATCAGGATGTACCCGATCGAAGTGCTTCCAGGCTTCACCGTCAGAAGGGTGGCGTATAACGCCTGTACTTCTTCTATTTTCATAATGCCACCTCATCTGTCCCGCAGTCTGCGATGATGCAAACAGTCTCTGCAACCTTGGAATTATAGGCAGATAGAACATTGCCTTCTCAGGAACTCGTTTGTTTTTACTATGGTCACTACTTTGAACGCGGTACCTGGATGTCTGACAAAATTTACATTGATCGAGCGTGCTGTCATTTGTTCCCGAAGCACTATCATAATACAACATGCACCCGTTCGGACAACAATCAATCCTCTTAGCCCCCAACCCAAGTTTCGACACCAACCGCTTCGCATCATAATAACTTTTTGGCAACAACTCTTTGAAGGGGGTCACATCTTGAAGCATTTTACAAAAAAACTCCAAACACTGCTCGGGGACATTCCAATTGGACTTGCAAGCTAGAAGCCTAACACAAATTGATAATTTTGAATCTGACGCCCCTTCAAACAATGGCTTATTTGTCTCTAAGAATAAGTTGTAGAATCTCTGTGCCGATTCATTAGGAGGTTCTTCCATGTCATCAGACTCATCCGCCTCGAAATTCCCATGTTGCCCAAGACAATCATCCACCATCATATGCATTGACTGGAGTTGTTCGACATAGTCATCGTGTAAGCCACTGCCTGATGCACCCATGTCAAGATCGTCACCACCGACTTCATTCATATCAATATCCGCCAACTCCTCGCCATGATCAGTCCATATCCAATAATTAGGCTTGAACCCACGTCGGTATAGGTGTAACCTCACGTTGTCATCACTCAAAACCGTCATACAATTACACTTTATGCACGGACATCTAATCCCCCCCTCTTCGGCATAATCACTATGTTGCTTGGCTTTCGATATAAACTCCTCGACTCCATCTACAAATGATTGTTTCAGAAGTCGCCTCCCAGACTCGTTCCTATCATACACCCAACTACGGCTCGAGGGATAATATTCCATCCTTCTGCATTTACAGATAAATTAACGTATTTTTAAACTTGATACTGTAACCCTGAACCACTCCCTTTCCTTAAAAGGTGTGGCCCTATCCCATTCGAGGAAAAACTTTTTCAACACTGTATTATACTAGTTACTCATCGCTTCTCATGCCTTATAGCTAACGAAATTTCGGCAGCATTTCCCATTGGTCTCCAAGTACACGACTTGACCGCGGTAAGATACCACAATCAAATATGGACCCGGAGAACAAAAGGAAATGCTTCGACCCGAAATTTCATCAACTATTTAACATATGAGAATCAGTGAGTAATTAGTATATCAGTGGAGAAAAAGTTTCTTCCCAAACTGTCCCAATTGGACAATTCAAGATTCAATAAAATGAGCGATACCATGACCACGAGTACACATGCTCAATAATATTGAATCTTGAACGGGTGACTAAGGTTTTTCTCAATGTTGTATTAAATTATACTAAAAAATAAACTAAAACATTTGTAAGTAACAGAGATAATTTGCATAAAGTTTAACCATAATATTAAACAATTCAACACATAATTAAACAAAGCCTTGTCCAAAAAAATGCTTATTTGTCTAATGTTTTATTAAATCATTTATGTTTTAAATTAATTTTAATTAACATAACATTTTATTGAATTTGTTAATTACTTATGTTTGTTTACTTGACTTTTAATTATTTATCAACTTTTAAAATCTATTATTAGTATATCAGTTAATTGTCTGAAATAATTGTTACTAACAAATTTCTTTTTACATATTTATTTATTCTTCCCACTTATTACGTTACTTGACTATTTAAAATCCTATGATGTTAATTACTTAAATAATAATTAGTAATTCTTCCCATAAGAATGATTTATTCAAATATGACATTTTTAAATAATAATTAATTACTTTAGTTTAAATTAATGATTTAATTAAATAACTTATTCACTAATATCAAGTATTACATAACCAATAACTAATTACTCATTATTATGTAATTATTTTATTGATTAATTATACCATAACTACGTACAAACGATCCCTATCACGCTTAATCAATCACCATGAGCTACTGGCAAATCTACTCATTACTGCCGAATCTGATTTAATTAATTAACTTTTTAAGTATTATTTAATCACTCCATTATTTACGTACAAATAATCCCGATCATGCTTATAATCGATCACCATCGCTACGTCGAATCAGCTAGCTTCATCACTACTGTTGCAAGTATATGTGGGAGAAAAACAATTTTACCAGCAAACTAATCCTAGCTATGTCTCATCCTATCAACGGTACTTGTCCTTATGATTTTATATTAGACTAAATTCATTAATTAATCTACATTAATTAATGAATTTATGCAATTAGCAAAAACAATAGCTTACTAAATTTAAAACTACTGATAAAGACAATTTTGTTAATTACAACTACACAAATATATATATATATAAAAAATACACTCAAACAAATTAAATAGGTATATACAAATTACAACAATTTAAACAAATAAAATTTATATCATTTCTTTAGCATGCATTGAACAATTATAATTAATATCCCAAAATATAAAACCGTCAGTACCTCTAGGAGCCTAAGAAACTGTTGTACGCAAAAGAGGTGACGGTGGCTAGTCTCAACCTCTGGTAGCCTTCAAAACAAAGAACACAAAAACATCAACATAAATCAGATTCATAAAATTTCAGACATCACAACAACAGCCAACAAAACACAAAAAATAACCTTAATCAACATTCATTATAATTAATCAATAAAATCCAAATTTTTTTTTACAAATCAAAAATAACAAAATTAGGAGGATACATACACTAGTACTGTGGTGGTGGTGACTCTGGTGGTGGTTAATGGTGGTGGTGGTGGTGGTTTTGCAAGGGAACAGGGTCTGGTGGGAATGGAGAGGACAGGGAGAGGGGAGGAGAAGGAGAGGGGTGGTGGTGGTGGTTTGGTTCGGTGGAGAGGGGAGGAGAAAGGGGTGGTGGTGGTGGTTCGGTTCGGTTCGGTGGAGAGGGGAGGGGGGTTCGGTTCGGTGGAGAGGGGAGGAGAAGGAGGAAATGAGAGGTGTTTGGTGGCGAACGGTGGCGTTTGGTGGTGGCACGGTGGTGGGCAGAGGTGGGCGAGGGCGCAGAGAGAGCAGAGGGCTTGAGAGGGAAAGAGCAGAGGGAGAAGTGAGGGAGGGGGGAGAAGGGTCGTAACGGTGATGATAAATAGAAGTTACCGACGGCTTCCGACGGAAAAAGCCGTCGGAAATTCAAAAATAAATGATTACCGACGGAATATTCCGTCGGAAACTCAAAATAAGTGTTTACCGACAGAACATTCCGTCGGTACTGACATTAATTTTCCGGCGGTTTAATCCGTCGGTAATTAGAATTCAAAATTACCGACGGATTGTTCCGTCGATAAATTTTCCCGCCAAGAATCAGAGTAATTTCCGACGGAATTTCCGACTGAAAATGCCCTCGGTAACGTTACCGACGGAAGTTCCGTCGGTAATGAGTCCAACTATTGATATTCTTACTTACCGACGGCTATGTCAGTCGGAAATTAAGTATCTACCGACGGAATCTCTGTCCGTCGGTAATCTTCCGTCGATAATTTAACGTTTTCTGGTAGTGAGTATTGAGTCTAATAGTCAAATAATCAGTTGATTGCTTCATTGCCAGATGATGTTTGAATTGTTTTCCTTCAAAATTCTGAAACATTTCGATCAACCTATCCATCTTGTTATTGATTTCAGAATTGTCCATAGCAGGCCTATTCTCTTGTGCTTCACCAGCAATCCTAACCCATTCTCCATTCACTCTAGCAAGTTTCATCTTGCTAATTGTACTCTCACCAAACTTTTGAGTGACCTACCTAGCTTGAAATCTCCCTTCACATTCAAGAGAGACACCAAAGTGCTCAAGCAATTTGACTACCAATCCAGGATATGGTAGTGTGGCTCCACTGATATTGCAGTCTAGCACGTGTCTAGCAACTATGAAACTCCAACTCATTTGCTTATTCTCAAGCATGGCCCTTAGCATCATAATTATATCATTGTTCTGCAGAATGGCATGATTTCCTGACCTAGGAACCAAAATTCTGCTCAAAATATATTGTAGAAGTCTATGCTGAATATGCATAGAGCTGATCTTGATCAGTCTTCCTTCAGGTGCATTTTCAACTAATAGCACCTTCCTTGCCTCTTCCTTATCAAAACTCTTTAGCCACACACTGTCGGATCCAGTGTCAGCAAGATTACTTCCCTTGTAATCCATTCCAGTGAATTGAGCAAACTCTTCAAAATCCATTTCTATCCTCTTGTTCTTAACCTCAACAGAAAAGCCTTTATTATCCATTTCCAAAGTACAGTAAAATGCATTAATCAAGGTGGGGTAAATGTCACTCTTGATTTGCAGAAATTCAGTCAACTTATACTCTTCTAATACTTTGTGAAATGTGATTCCATTTGATTCAAAATAGTTGAAATCAACAGTCCTAGCCTTATATGTTTCCCTATGCTTAAAATCATTCTTATATTGCATAATGTACTCTTTATTAGAGAAATACCTTCTAAGTAATTCCACTTCAGTGACTCCTTCATCGTCATCATCATCATCATCATCATCATCATCATTCCTTTTCCTCTTCTTTTGTTCTGTTTTCTTCTTAGGAACATCTTTGGCAACTTTCTTCTTCTTTTCTTGTTTCTTTGGAGTCTCAGTTACTTTCTCGCCCTTGTCTAGCTTCTTCTTTGCCAAAGCCTTGATTGGAAGTTTGTCAAGCCTCTGAGGGGCTTTCTCAGATTCTTTCCTTTTTGGGCTTGAAGGTGTTGCAATAGGGGAGATAGGGGAGATGATGTTGGAGTTGAGGAGGATGATGTGGAGTTTGATGGAACAGGGGTTGAAGGTCCACTTTGCTTCACACGAGCCATTGGAAGTGATTTTCGAGCTCTACTAGGGTTTGGGTTCTTGAAATTTGGATTTGGAATGTGAAAGATTTAGAAGGAGAAGTTGAATTTTATAAACCCATATCTTAGCCAATCGATTACATAATCAATATATGAAACAGTTTTTCTTCATTGTACACATGTGCTAATCGATGTATCAATTGATGCATAAGCTAAGTCAGTGAGTCCCAAATTCTAAAACTTGAACTTAGTCGGTGTCATAATTGATGTATAAGCAATGTCAGAGGGTCCAACAATTGCAATTTACACATAATCGATGTAACAATCGATGTAAAAGCTACGTCAGTGAGTTCCAAATTCTGAAACTAACACTCAGTCGATGTAACAATCGATCCTGTTAATTTAAATTTTTTTCTTTGATATAGTTAATTTGTATGACATAAATTATGAGTGAGCTAATTTATCTCTCTCAAATCTCAATATGCTTCACGTAGTTTCTATTCCTTTCTACTGTATCCTTCTTCAATGAGTATACACAAGTTAAAAGTCAGCACATGATAGTGGAAGGTTGTTTTCATTTTATTGGCTTTTCAAAGCATATAAATACACAATATAAATTAGCATCGGAAATTTATTTTCTTTCAATGATATCAAATCAAATTATATATTTCTTTTACGGAAAATCAAATTATATTATATTTTTTTTCTTCTTTTGGTTACATATTATATTGTTATATTATATTATATATTAGTATATATATAGATTTAATTAGTATACACTGACAGTGTAAAGCTTTTTTACACTGTCAACCAATAAGAAATTGACACACCTTTAAAAATATTCGATTATTTATCTAACTATCTTAAAAGTCATTAATTCCATGATTTCTGATTGGTTGTCAGTGTAAAAATCTTTACACTGACAGTGCATAAAAATTAAAATCGATATATATATATATATATATATATATATATATATATATATATATATATATTTGAGAACGTTAAAAAAGATTTGTATATATATAAATTAGACAAGATAAAAAGAAATCAAACTATAAAAGGAAATGTTGGAGAAAATAATTAATAATAAATGAAAAGATTAAAACCTTTTTAATATAAAAAATATTAAAGTTACAACATTCTCCTTCCTTCAACTATATAAACTCCTAATTCCTTTTCTCTGAATATATCCTAGAGCAAAATTCAGAATTTTTGCCATCACCTTATAAAACCCTTTACCCAAGTTTTTCCGTTCTACTTCACCCTAGTTAATCATGGACCCCTTTCCCTTTAAGTGGGAATGTGGCAGAGGATTTGCGACAAGATTGTTTTCATTTTATTGGCTTTTCAAAGCATATAAATACACAATATAAATTAGCATCGGAAACTTATTTGCTTTCAATGATATCAAATCAAATTATATATATATTTTCTTTTGGTTACATATTATATTGTTATATTATATTATATTATATATATTTGGATTTAATTAGTATACACTGACAGTGTAAAGCTTTTTTACACTGTTAACCAATAAGAAATTGACACACCATTAAAAATATTCGATTATTTATCTAACTATCTTAAAAGTCATTAATTCCATGATTTCTGATTGGTTGTCAGTGTAAGAATCTTTACACTGACAGTGCATAAAAATTAAAATCGATATATATATATATATATATATGAGTCAGGATCCATTGACACTAGGTGTAAGTCTTTTGACTTACACCAAATCTTAACCATTGAAATTAATTAATCTAATGGCTCAAATTAATCCAGTCAAAAAATTAAATAAATTAAAAAAAAAAGTCACGTGGCCCTTTCTTTTTGCCCCTTCCCCCTTTTTCTTCTTCCTTCTTGTTAGGGGACTTTTCTCACGATTCATGAAAATAGGAAATGAAGAAACGCATACACAGTCACATAGAGATCATTCTATTTTTAACCATTTTTTTTCTATCCTTTATTAATCCTTAATGTAAATGATGAAATTCGGAGTTGATAGGATTCACATCCAGAGATGCAGATTTTGGCCTTTTCACCAGAAGTTGCTTCATCAATTCCCTTGACTCAGTCAAAAAATAGAAGATAATGTTAACATGAGAAATTAATAGAGTTGAGCAACCCACTACTGGGGAAGATGTCACCAACTCACCACTCACGAATCACCATATTTAAACCAAGTATGCTTTTAAATCTGGAGAGATATTTAAGTTTGTTTTCCTATTTAAGCATAAGTCACACAGTGGCGCTGTTGATCGGAAAGAAGCCATGTGACGGCAATGTTGAATGGAAGGAAGCCGCACAGCAGTGTGGTTAAACGGAAAGAAGCCACACGACGGCGCTGTTGTACGAAACGAAGCTTCGCGGCGGTGCTGTTGAACGCAAAGAAGCCACGCGGGGTGGTTTTATATCTTTCAATCACAATCGTTCAGGGAGTGGTCAGTATCGTTATTAGAGTGTAAAGGAAGAAGAAGAGTTGAGAGCTTTTCAAGAGAGTCACGTGATTAACTTTTTTATTTTAAAACTTTTTTTGTTTGATTAATCTAAGCCATTAGATTAATTGATTTTAATGGTTAAGATTTTGTGTAAGTCAAAAGAGTTACATCTGGTGTCAATGGATCCTGACTCTATATATATATATAGAGTCAGGATCCATTGACACCAGGTGTAAGTCAAAAGACTTACACCAAATCTACATCGTTAAAATTAATTAATCTGATGGCTCTAAATAATTCTGTCAAAAAAGATTTTAAAACAAAAAATTGAGCCACGTGACTCTCTCTCACTCGGAAAAACCTATCCCCTTTTCTTCTTCCTTTTTCTCCAATAGTCCCTCAAGCCCCTTTCTGAAAACCGCCGCCGTTCAATAGTGATAGAACACTTGGACAAGGGTTTCCAGTCAATAGAAGAAGCACAATCGCACCATATAGAAAAAGAAAAGGAATCTATTGACTTTATTTCATCTGCTATCTTTTAACAATTGAAGTGCTTAACATTTGGGTTATATCACAGTTGATGAGGACAGCTTCTCAACAATTGATGTTGGCTTTATTTCTTTGTTATAGCTTCTTAATACTTGATGTCGCTGTTTATATAGATTAAAAAGAAGAGAGGCGTGATATCGTTGAGTTAAAGGAAGAAGAAAAGAGGAGAGGTTTCGAAGAGGGGAGTTCTGTGAGGGGCTCTGTATTGTTTGAATGAAATGAAGAAGAGAGATTCTACCAAAAAAAAAAAAGAGAGATGTTTTTCAAAAGAGTCACGTGACTCACTAATAATTTTCTGGAAAAAAAAAATTGATTGAATTATTTAGAGCCATTAGATTAAATAATTTTAATGATGTAGATTTGGTGTAAGTCTTTTGGCTTACACCTGGTGTCAACGGATCCTAACTCATATATATATATATATATATATATATATATATATATATTTGAGAACGTTAAAAAAGATTTGTATATATATAAATTAGACAAGATAAAAAGACATCAAACTATAAAAGGAAATGTTGGAGAAAATAATTAATAATAAATGAAAAGATTAAAACCTTTTTAATATCAAAAATATTAAAGTTACAACATTCTCCTTCCTTCAACTATATAAACTCCTAATTCCTTTCCTCTGAATATATCCTAGAGCAAAATTCAGAATTTCTACCATTACCTTATAAAACCCTTTGCCCAAATTTTTCCGTTTTACTTCACCGTAGTTAATCATTGACCCTTTTCCCTTTAAGTGTGAATGTGGCAGAGGATTTGCGACAAGGTTGTTTTCATTTTATTGGCTTTTCAAAGCATATAAATACACAATATAAATTAGCATCGGAAATTTATTTGCTTTCAATGATATCAAATCAAATTATATATTTATTTTACGGAAAATCAAATTATATTTTTTCTTCTTTTGGTTACATATTATATTGTTATATTATATTATATTATATTACATATATTTGGATTTAATTAGTATACACTGACAGTGTAAAGCTTTTTTACACTGTCAACCAATAAGAAATTGACACACCATTAAAAATATTCGATTATTTATCTAACTATCTTAAAAGTCATTAATTCCATGATTTCTGATTGGTTGTCAGTGTAAAAATCTTTATACCGACAGTGCATAAAAATTAAAATCGATATATTTATATACATATACTAGTGTATTGGCCCGTGCCATGTACGGGGCGAATACAAATATCTATAATAAATTATATAGATTATTATCTTCAATATTTATTTTTCTAAAATTATTTATATATATATTACTTATGAAAAATTAAAAGAATATTTATAATAAATTTTATTTTATAACACAAACAATAAATTATTATAAAAGATGAGGAATAGTGTGACACCCTAACTTGGGTCATCACAGGATTACCCGTTTGCGGAAAATAAAATTATAAATTCACTGATTGCTTTCGGAAAATAATGTTTTCTCAACGTTTGTCTTAAACAAAATGTGGTGATAAAATTTTTTTTTTCAACATCGTCACAACAACGTTCACATAATCTATATATAGGTAAGGTAAGATTTTTCTTCAACTTTGTTTAAATGATGCTTGATTCATGATCTTTAATCCATTTAGTTGTTGATTCAAGTGATTAGAAGATCAAACCCTAGCCTAAATTATTTATGTTGTTGAGGCCGAAAATCTTAACTTTGTGGTTAAGATGATTTTGATCCAAACTTTGTTGTATCATCCTTAATCCATTGTCTTAAGTGCATTAGGATCATTAATCCATGACTTAAGCAATTTTGAGAATTTTTAGCCATCCAACCATGTTGAGGCCGTGACCTATTAGAGGACCTTAGGGATTGTTTTGCTTGATTTTGATGGATTACCTTATGGTTTGATGAAGGTTAGCACTTTGAGCTACGTACATGTGTCGCCGTTTCTTGAAGCAGTGTCAAGTTTCAATCGGAGGCCGAATCTTCAAGAGGTAAGAGGGGTTACCTGACGGGTTATTCGGATGGCCATATGTTCATGTTTGTGGTCTGTATATATTTGTTTATGTGGTTGTGGTGTTTCTGGTTTATTTTATTTGGCTATGTGTTTATAGCTGTAAGCTGTTTATCTGTGTTTCGGTTATTTATCTGCTTGTAATTTATTTAATTATCTGCAGATATATATTATATTGCTATGATGTATGATTTGTTTGGTAATATAGTTCTGATGATGATGTTGGATGTTGTTTGTGAAGCCTGACAGTGGTCAGTGCACAACCGATTAATCAGATAAAAGCTTTAATAAGCTGTATAAATTATATTCAATGTTTTATGGGAAATGTTGGAATATAATGTTTATGGAAAATATTATTTGGGAAAAATAACAAGTATTTGAGAAATATTATTATTTTAATGATTTATTTATGAAAAAGTGAACTATGTGTCACAGAGAGGGGGTAACCGTGAAAATGTTTTACTACTGTTAATTTTTACATAAGATATTTCGCAATATTATAAAAAGTTACTTTGTGCAATTAATTTGCGAAAATAACTTAACCGTGAATTTAGAAAATTGTTTAAGCGAAAAAAGCTAAGTTTTACCTTAAAATACTTTAAAATGACTTAAGGACGGCAATTTGGAAAACCGACAACGGCAAGTATTTTAGAAACGGCAACGTGTATTTTTGATGAACTTCAAATCTCTGCGACCCTCTTTTCTGAAAATGATTTTTTTGGTAACCAGTGTTTTATGACAGAAATCTTCCCACTTAACAAACTTTCCGAAATCAAGTTTTAAGTTGAAACTATTTTAAAGATGTTTGAACTTAAAAACCGAGACGTCGGGGTATTAAGGTTCGTTGTGTTGTAGACTGGGTATCTACTTAAAGTAGTTAAAACATTTTGAGATGTTTTCTATTACCACAAACCTAAGCCTGATGCATCAGTCTAGGGTTTCGTGATTGAGCACTCGAACTTTGAGGTCCTGTGTTTTAATAAAAGTTTTAAAGATGTTTGAAACGATGTTTGGTCGAAAGCTTTTGAGAGCTTTGACAAAGAAAGATATAAGACAAAGAAAAGTGTCAAGAATAAAGTGTTTTTCTTGCATGCATTTGGTAGATGTGCTATGGTTCTATGAGTGATTACCTTGCGGCGTCAGGTAGATCATGCTACGATGTTCTTCATTGTGTCGGGAGGACAATGAGACCCCATTCACGATGTTATCACTGTGCCACGATGTTGGACAGTGTGCGATGGGTTTTGGCTGTGTGCCTGTGGCTGCGTGCCTATGGCTGTGTGCCTTTTTGCCTGGTGTGGCAATCGAGTCTGATCAGCTCATCACGAGGTTGGGATATCTCATGAGATTAAGTACAAAATTTTAGAGCCTAAATATTGAAGTGTTTATACATTCATATTTTAAAACGACGATGTTCGAGTGTGAGACCCTTTGATATATTGCGCTGTATGATAATTTAATTGTGAGAAATTAACTGATCTGGGTTTGTACATGTTTTGTTGTGTCGTACATATGGTTCTCGCGTTATGATCCATTTGTCGGTTTCTCACTCTTGCATGTTTTATTTGTGGTTTCTCTTCTGGGATCTATGTGGTGGAATTCAGATGAACCCCTTAAGGACTATGGCGTCTACAAGAAGAAGAATGTTTAGTTCGGGGTATGCTGATGCTGTTTTCTTTTTGTCGTAGTGTTTGACCAGCTTAGGTTTACGTTAAGTTATGTTTTGGGAATACTCTTTTCATTATAAATGTTTAAGTGTGAAACATACGAGGCATTGTAGCTGTATGACCTATATATGTATATTGATATATCTAAGTGTGATTATGTGAACGTTGTTGTGACGATGTTGAAAAGAAAAATTTTATCACCACATTTTGTTTAAGACAAACGTTGAGAAAACATTATTTTCCGAAAGCAACCAGCGAATTTATGATTTTATTTTCCCCAAACGGGTAATCATGTGATGACCCAAGTTAGGGTGTCACATTAGTGGTATCAGAGCTGGTTGAGTCTTTCGGGATCTTTGGGAAATAGGTCTGTTGTGTTGACGTTGTGTTTTCTCTGAGTTAAGTTTTGTTTGAATTACTTCTTAGAAGTAATGTGTGTCAATAATACCAATGTTGTTAAACCAAAGACTGCAGGGAGAGTTTATACTATGGTCAGAGCTGAGACTCAAAACTACGACGGTAATCTCTTAGTTATAATTTTCAAACTTGGGTACAATTCATACTTGCTTCGATGGATTGTGTGTGGATATGTTGAAATTATCCGTTTCTTTAATTTCCATGATGTCATTGTTTTAAACTTCAAGGTGGAACTCTATGTGTTTAGACTGTTCTATTGTTGTCCGGGATAGACACTTTCTTGACAAAACTAGTTTCTCAAAGAGACTTGCTCTAGTCACTTTTACTTTTGGTAGAAAGTGATTCAGTCTGAATTCTTGTCGGACCATAGTTCTTTTAAATTGTTGGCAAGGAAATTCTTGTGAGAGAAGAAACTTTCTTAGATTCATGTTTGTAAACGTGTACCGATCATACATTTTTACTTCCCTGAACCAATCAAAGAATCTTTATCCATGAGATATTCTTGTATTCTTTTCAGTTGTAAAGTGTTGGGAATAAGAAATCCTGTTGTTTTTCAAGTCGCGAAATTTCGAGGACGAAATTTTTTTTTTAGTGGGGTAGTAAAAAAGCTATGGGCAAAATTGTCTTTTCCATGCAAAAATATCCTATTATCATAAAAGCGCCATTATCGCCATTATGACTCGGATAAGATCGTCATAAATGCTTGTCATCTCAGTCACATCAATCATCTCAGCTCCATTGCTGACCCACCAATTCATCTGGCACAGGTTTTTCCTAGAGACATCTCGACGTTTACGCCCGCAACAAACAAAATATTAAATTTTTTCGCTAAAATTTTCAAAACTTCCAGTATCATAGTAAATACGATAAAAACATTTTTCATCTCGCTTACGAATTAAAATTAGGCTCTCTGAGCAGTAAACTTTTGCTGTCAGTGAAAACATAGAAAACGGCAGACCGGGTTCCGTATGAATTTTCAACCAAAAATTTCACCATATACTTATAAAAATAAGTATGATATGAATATGACTTTGGTTTTCCCAAAATCATTTTCTAAGTTTCAAATTAAAATATAAACGTTTATTTATATTTATACCGATCTTAGAAAGCAAAAAAAATCGGGGTGTTACAAATAGCATAATATGATTAGGACATTATAGATGAGGAATGTATGTAGCAACACTCTTATTATCTAGCATTGGCCAATAGGAGCGTTGTTCATTACAATAAAAAGGTAATATCTATTATCTTAACTGTTCCCTTTATCTAAACATACATATAAGACAAACAAATAGTAGTTTGCAAATGCAATAGCTATGGAAGAAATATTGAATATTGTCTGAGATAAAAACCAAAAAAGCCTAATGAATTCTTTATTATTCGTCAAAAATACCCAAAAAATGTAACCCTTCGTCACTTTCAACACAGTTGATGATATTGTGTGGAGTTGGTAGTGAAGCTCTGCATATTTTAGAAACCTGTAGCATTGTCCTGCAATTAATTAATTTTAGTGATACCTGGATAGTGAGGTATATTGGTTAGAATGAATACATGGGTATTATGTTATATATAATTTTATAAATTCTGATCAAAACAATGTAATAAGGTACCTTTGCAAAATGTTGAAGTTGACGATATACAATAGTCTTAGTTTGCAATTACTAAACTTCCCCAATAGTTTCTGTTTAATGTAAAATTGAAAAATATATATTATTTTTTAATTGGCTATCAAACAAAGAAAATACACTGAATATCATGTAATGAAAATCACCTTAATAGTGCTGGCTTGGATATCTACACATTGTCAAACACATCTCGATATACCACATTAGTACCATGTTCACCATTATCCATTATCAAAATCTTTAGACCCTTTCTTGACTTGACTCTAGATACTGCAACATATAACTGTCCGTGAGTGAATACTGGCCTTGGAAGATAGATACCAACGTGAGAAAGGGGCTGTCCTTAACTTTTATTAATTGTCATTGCAAAACATAATGCCAATGGAAATTGATGCCTTTGGAATTTAGACAGTAGTCCAGGGTCAGATGACACCAAATTCATTCTAGGAACCAAATGCACTCTTTGTGGAGAATCATGGTTGAAAATGATCTTGGTGGACTTGATTGAACATTGTAAAACAAGCTTGTCTAAAATGAACAAATTGGTTAGTCTCTAACATAATACTGAATAATTTATTATTGAATTCATTAAATAAATACCTTTGAACATCTTCACCTTGGCCAACATAATTGCAACTGCAGCATTGTTCTTATCACCGGACGATAAGAAAGAGTTGAGTTCGTCAACATATTCTCCAAAAAGAGTGCATTTGAAACGGTACCTAATAAATTCAAATTAGGACACATTATTCTAATTAAAGCATATGAATAAAAAAAACTTACATTATCAATGTCGACACAATATTAACCCATCTTTATTCCATCTCTCACTATTTCCCTCTCAGGTCCATGTGCTCTAAGAATCCCCAACACATCTGCAAAAAAAAAAAAAAAAACAAAGGTTCATATACTAAATTTCGAATTTTAGAATCATTTCGGCATATATTTGATGATGTTGACTAGTCTGTTCTTACTGGGAAATACTTTGAATTTATTTGTAGTGTTTAATCAAAATTAAATTTCTATAAATAAATAAGATTCCTCTTTATTTGAATCATTGGGTTGAAGACTATATGATCCGTAGATTTCGAAATTTGATTCATTTATTCCGAAATTTTAGTCATCATTAATCATTAATCAATTTTCGAAATCTGATTTTATTATAATTATTAGAAGTTGATTTGTATATGCTGTTTTGCAGGTTCATTACTATCGAGCTTATATTAGCAAGATTTCCATGATTTGTGTCTTTATTAATTAGCATAATTAGGATATTGATTTTAGGATATCGATTTTATGAACTAAAGAATTCATTGTTTGATTAATTTATTCCGAAATTTAAGTGGCCTGTTGAATGATATGAATAGCATTGTAATTACAATTATTTGGGTATTTATCTTTGTCATTATTCCATGCTTAAACGTAGTTTTTTTTTTTTGATTTTAAAACATGTAGGTCCATTAGTCATTAATCAGAATAAGAAGCCTGATTTTATTATAATTAGAAGTTGATTTGTATATACTGGTTTGCAGGGCAATTATATAAATATCGAGCTGATCGAGTTAATATTTGAAAGTTGTTTCTTATTTTATGACCTAAATATCTAATATTTTGATTAATTTATGTAGAGATTTTGTATTATGTTTTTTTTTCATCAAATTTATATTTTTCTCTTTGGTATGTCTCTTTGGTATTTGTTTTGTCTCAAAATCGGATACTGATTTCTGATTTGAAAATTTGAGTTATTTTAATTTTTTTTATCAAATTATTAATTTTTTTTATTGAATTGAATTTAAAAAACACTTATACATTATGTATGTATTTAAATACGTTAATTAATTATTACGAAAATCAGAGATTGAAAATTGAATATAATTTGATTCAAATATATTTATAGTAGTCGAAATTTGGATGGGGAAATCAGATTTGATTCTTGTGTCTTGATCAAAAAAAGATTTGATTCTTGTGATTCGATTCAAATATATTGTATAGTTGTCGAAATTTGAATTGGGAAATCAGATTTGATTAATTGTTGATTTGATAAAAAAAATCAAATTAATGTTGATAGAGGTAATAAGTATCATAATCAAAATATGAGCAATGGACCAGATAATTAATGAGCCGCAATTCTATTCACCGTGAGAGCGACACGTGTACTATTTCATGTGAGACTCTCTATGATTGACTGTTGTAACACCCCGATTTTCACTGTTTCAAAATAATCGAAATGCAGACGATTATGTTTATATTTTTATATGAGTGTTAAGAAATTATTTTAAATAAACAGAGTTCATCACTTAACCCTACTTGAACGTAGGAAGCTACGATTAAAATTTAGGTTTGAAAGTCAGGCGAATCCCGTCCCGCGAATTTCACTGGCAGTATATTTATACTGATCAGAAGACCTAATTTTAACTCGTGAACGAAACATTTAAGGTTTTTATTTAATTTCCTATGATTTTGGTTATTTTGAAATATTTCACTAAAAAGTGACATATTATATTTTATCCGGGTGTCGTATTTAATCGGGTAAACGGCGGAGCAGATTACTGGATTTCCGGGAGCCGCTAATGGATAATACCATTGAGTCATGCATGATGAGTCACCCATGTGAACACATTAATGGTGCACATGGCATCATGATGACTAAGTTGTAGGAAATTGCATTTTAATCCTTATACTTTTGGAATTTTGCAAACTAGTCCTTCAAAGTAATTGCTCTTTGGTCCTTATGAAACTAGAATTCCTTGCTCTTTGGTCCCTATTTTCGCAGCCCACACTCCTATAAATACCCTCCATCACACTTCATTTCATTCCTATTGCCTTTTGTTCATAATCTCTAAGTTACAAAACTCATAAGAACACCGAATCTCCACCGAAAATATGACCCTCTTCCTTTCTGAAACTCGGAAAACTCTCAACATGAAAGTTGTTCCTCTTTCTCTTTCTTTCCAACGAGATAAATATCATCAAAAACGGATGAGTATGTTGAGAGTTATGACCAAAATACAGAAACTGCCCAGAATCCTCAGATCCATGCGAGACAGCAGAAATAAGCTTATTTTTACCCCTGTTATGATCCGAACCAAAATGAAACCTTCAACATAAAAGTTGTTCCTTTTCTTCTTATATTTCCAATAAGCCAAATTTTGTAATTTTTGGATGAGTAGATCATGAGATATACTCACAAAACCAACACACCCTCAAACTGTCCAGATTTTATATAAGTGTTGGTTGATCATTTTCTTCATGTCTTCAATCTTCAAGAGGTAAAAGCTCAACTCCTTGATCATCTAAGCTTTCATATTCAATTGTTTCTCATGTTTATGCCATGAATCATATTTTCCCATTTCTAGATCTAGAACTTTGAAAATCCATAACAAACTCTAGAAAAATCCTATGATGTTGCAACCACTTCCTATGATCTTAGAATCATGTATACTTTGATTATCTAAGAGCATGTGATGATCAAAAATTTTCTTCCCTTGAAACCCATCTTGGCCGAATCCTAGAGGAAAGGATGGATGGAGTTTTTGTTCTTGCTTTTGATGTATGTTCATGTCTTTCAACATACATACATGTACACTTGTTGAATCCTAGTTGGTTCATGAAAATGAAAACCCTAGCCCTTGGATCTTGCTTTGGCCGACCTTGAGCTTTGAAGGGTTAGGATGGTTTTGATTCTAATCTTTGTTGTTTAGTCTTAATCCTTTGTCTTAAGTACCTTAGAATCCTTAATCCATGACTTAAACAATTTTGGAGTTTGTTTAGTCATTTGACCCTATTAGGCCGTGACCTATATAGGTGAATTAGTGATGTTTTAATTGTTTGATTAAGGGATTGTTTGGTTGTGTTGATTGAAGGTTAATTGTTTTACGGCGTACGAGGGTTTCCGACAACCGACAGAATTCTTTTGATTTCACTGAGGAGCTTCGAGAGGTAAGAGGGGTTACTTGAGGGATCATTCGGATGGCCATGTGTAATTTGTTTGTGGTCCATATATGTTTATCTATGTGGCTGTGGTGTTTTCTGATTTATTTTACTGAGCTATGTGTTTATTTTTATAGCTGTAAGTGGTTTATCTATGTTTCGGTTGTTTATCTGCTTTTAATTGATTTAATTATCCGCAGATATATATTATGTTGCTATGATGTATTATTTGTTTGGAAATATAGTTTTGATGATGATGTTGGATGTTGTTTGTGAAGCCTGACAGTGGTCAGTGCACAACCGATTAATCAGATAAAAGCTTTAATAAGCTGCATAAAATTATATTCAATGTTTTATGGGAAATGTTAGAATATAATGTTTATGAAAAATATTATTTTGGGAAAAGTAACAAGTATTTGTGAAATATTATTATTTTAATGATTTATTTGTGAAAAAGTGAACTATGTGTCACAGAGAGGGCGGAACCGTGAAAATATTTTGCTACTGCTAATTTTTACATAAGATATTCCGCAATATTATAAAAAGTTATTTTGTGAAGTTAATCTGCGAAAATAACTTAAGCATGAATTTAGAAAATTATTTAAGTGGAAAAAGCTAAGTTTTACCTTAAAATACTTTAAAAGGACTTAACGACAACAAATTGGAAAACCGACGATGGCAAGTATTTTAGAAACGACAACGTGTATTTTTTTATGAACTCCAAATCTCTGTGACCCTCTTTTCTGAAAATGATGTTTTTCGGTAACCGATGTTTTATGACAGAAATCTTTTCACTTAGCAAATTTTCCGAAATCAAGTTTTGACTTGGATGATATATTAAAAGATTTGAACTTAATAACCGAGACGTCGGGATATTAAGGTTCGGTGTATGGTAGACTGGATAGCTATCTGGTAGACTGGATAGCTACCTAAAAGAGATAAAACATTTGGAGATGTTTTCTATTACCACGAACCTAAGCCTGATGCATCGGTCTAGGGTTTCGTGATTGAGCACTCGGACTTTGAGGTCCTGTGTTGTTAATGGATGATTTTAAAGATGTTAAAACAATATTTGGTCTAAGCTGTTGAGCTTTGCCAAGGAAAGATATAACACAAAGAGCAGAGTTGAAAGAAATATGTTTTCGAGCATGCATGTGGCAGACGTGCCACAATACGATATATGATTACCTTGCGGCGTCAGGTATTTCATGCCACGAAGTTTCATTGTACCGGGTGGACAATGGAACCCCATTCACGATGTTATCACTGTGCCACGATGTTGGACAGTGTGCGATGGGTTTCGGACGTGGGCCTGTGACTATATGTCTGTGGCTACGTGCCGGGAGTCTGATCAACTCAAACACGAGGTCGGGATATCTCATGAGGTTAGGTGAAAATGTTAGATGATGTATATGAAGTGTTCATGCATATTTTCAAAAGATGTTGTTTGGGGTGTGAAACCCATTATGCTATGATGTTAATGTTTATGAGATCGCAAATATGTATATGGGTACGTATATGTGTTTTTTTGTTGTGTCGTGCATGTGGCTATCACGTTATGTCCATATGTCGGTTTCTCACTCTTGCATGTTTTATTTGTGGTTTCCTTGCTGGGTTCTATGTGGTGGAATTCAGATGAACCTCTTAAGGACTATGGCGTCTACAAGGAGAAGAATGTTTAGTTCGGGGCATGCTGATGCTGCTTCCTTTTGTCGTAGTGTTTGACCAGCTTAGGTTTACGTTAAGTTATGTTTTGGGAATAGTCTTTTCATTTTAAATGTTTAAGTGTGAAACATATGATGCAATCTAGTTGTATGACTTATATATATATTTTGATATATCTAAGTGTGATTATGTGAGCGTTGTTGTGACGATGTCGACAAGAAAAATTTTATCACCACATTTTGTTTAAGACAAACGTTGAGAAAACATTGTTTTCCGAAAGCAACCAGCAAATTTATGATTTTATTTTCCGCAAACAGGTAACCATGTGATGTCCCAAGTTAGGGTGTCACAACTGTCACGTGTAATTAGTTGCTCAATGTAGAATCATCTATTATTCCGGTTTGTATATATATATATATATATAATAGAATCCTCAACGGAAAAGGATTTCAAAGATAAAGGAAAAGTTATTGTCAAAGACCATTTTGACTTTAAACAAATCCTTAAAAGGCTCGAATATATATATATATATATATATATATATATATATATATATATATATATATATATATATATATTTGAGAACGTTAAAAATGATTTGTATATATATATAAATTAGACAAGATAAAAAGAAATCAAACTATAAAAGGAAATGTTGGAGAAAATAATTAATAATAAATGAAAAGATTAAAACCTTTTTAATATAAAAAATATTAAAGTTACAACATTCTCCTTCCTTCAACTATATAAACTCCTAATTCCTTTCCTCTGAATATATCCTAGAACAAAATTCAGAATTTCTGCCATTACCTTATAAAACCCTTTGCCCAAGTTTTTCCGTTTTACTTCACCGTAGTTAATCATGGACCCTTTTCCCTTTAAGTGTGAATGTGGCAGAGGATTTGCGACTAAGCATGCTTTGATTACTCATAAGGTGAAGGCAAAGCACTCTCAGCCTCCTCCAAGTACTAAGCCCATCAATCTTAACCTTCCTCCGCAACAGGAATAACACGTTGGTGATGGACATTTTTCTAGATTTCAATCGTTATATTTAGGAATTGTCATTTTATGTTTTTGTAGTTTATATATTTATCTTATTTAAAATAGTAGTTTAGATTAGGAATTATTATTTACTACCATTGGCTTAACAATATACCGATTGAGTATGTATTGGTTAATTTAGAGTGTTAATCTTTTTTTTTTTGTTGACAAAATTTAGTGTGTTAATCTTAGTATCAAGAATTCTTGATTATTGTTTGCTCTTGGTTTCATATTACATGTGGAAAAAGCTTTTTCAATATTTTTTTATCCTTACATCTGTGTTCTATGTTACATTTATTGTGCCTTTAAAATGATTTCCGATTACCTTGGTTCAATAAAAAAAGAAGAAGATGATTTCCGATTACCTATTTGGCTATTGATATTGCATAGCTTAACAGCTACCGTTTGCCAACCCGTGCAATTGATGGCCCAAGATGCCCAAAAAAGACGTGCATTTGCATTTGACTAAATAAATGCATTTCATTAAAAAAAAAACTAAATAATTGCATAGTAAATTTCATCAATCAACGGAGTATTTTCTAGATTCAATGAATTGAAAATATCATAGATTGTTCACCAAAAAATATATATATCATAGATTGACCGTATTAATATACGTAAATATTGGGATTATTAACCTTCACACTTTCATGTGAAAATTAGAAATCAGAATAATTTATTTTGGTCAAAAATCCCCCAAAAAAAAGTTAGTTGGCAACCACATAAATCTGTAGACCTTTTACCAATATGGTATGACACAGTTGGTAGATAACTGTGCCCCTTAAGCATGTGGTCAGAGGTTCGATTCTTGGCTCATGCGTATGGAAGAGCATCTGTTGAGAGAGGTCAACCCCTTAAATGGATCTCAGTACCTCGAGGGATTAGTCTCTGGCTCCCGGCCGGAGGATACCCAGGTTCACCAAAAAAATCTGTAGACCTTTTATTCATCACCACTACTACCTTAACTAATGAAAGAAAAAAAAATAATCAATTAGGATTGTTTTGGAGTAAAAAATATGGATTAAAGTAATATATAATATATTGTCAGTACAATTTTTTAAAATAATTTATACTCACATTCACTAAGATTTTGACGTGTGTGTTTTTATTTCAATAAATAAAAGAGAGGAATGACAAAAGTCTTGATTTGTCAAGATTTCATTGAATGTTTATGTAAAAATCTTTTACATTTACAATATATAGAAATTAAACTAAAAAAATATTGTGATATTCAATTAAGACTTTTAAATAATCTAAGCAAATCTTAGGATTTTAATTTAGGGTTTTTAGAATATTTTAAATAGTATCCAAATCTAGTAGTCTTTAATCAAACTTTAACAAAAAAGTAATTTGACATTAAAAAACGGTTTCGAATTCTCTAACTTTGGAGCGCCAAAGTTACACTACCTTTCAACACCTAAGGACCATCATATCAAGCTGGACCACACGGACTGTGACACGTGTCATCTTTTTTTTTTATTATTATAAAAAAAACCGTGAAACAGTAAATGGAACAAGCAAAACGCAAGGTTCTTCATCTTCTTCAACAACTCGGAACAGAGAACCCAACCAGTTCATTTACCATTGCTTCGTCGTCACCACCACCGCCTCCGTTGTCACCGCCACCGTCCAAGCCACCACTATCACAACCATGGCCATTCTTAAGCAAGCTCAGTTTCTATATTAGAGCACAAAGAGCTGCGGTAGAGACTGTTTTCCTTTCTTAAAATATACAAACGACGTCGGTGGCGGTTGCAGTCGGATTCGATGGCGGTTGCAGTCGGATTCGATGATGGCAGCGGTGGTCGGAATTCGTTGACAAGGTCAGTGGCGAAGGAGAATATCAAACGGCGTTTGTTGTTTTGCCGTTTTGCCTTTTGTCGTTTTGTGCTTCAGATTAAAAGAAATAAAATAGGACAGGTGTCACTTTTTGGGGTGTTAGATGTATCTGATGGCCCAGAAACAGTGAAAGGTAGGTGCCTTTAGCGCGTTAACGGTATAGATGGTGTTGTGAACCAACTACGTTATTGATGATATGTTAAAATGAATCAAGTGAAGTATAACTTTGAAAACTTAACAATATAGAAATATATGAGAATATTATTTATGTGCTTAATGAGCTATGTAAGTATATGTTATATTGGTTTAGAGTTCTTAGTAGATGCCCTTGGAATTCGAGGACGAATTCCTTTTAAGAGGTGTAGAATATAATACTTGGTAATTTTTAATATTTTAAAATTATAAGTTTAATTGACATTATGATCAATAATTCAAAAATATAGTCATTGTATGGGGATCTACATGGTTTTTTTTTTTTTTAAAATTATGATTATGTTTGTAATTAATAAATTATGTCATAGTTTTAAAAAAAATACATTTGGACAATCTTTAGAAATTAATTTATGATTTTATGACATAGATATGTTAGTAAATATTTGACCCACTATTAATAATTAGATTAATTCAATTTAACCTTGCATTAGTGATTTAATGGTTCTTTGGGCTTTTAGAAACCATAGGGCTCAATTTTGTATTAAGAAAAGGTGCCACACCATTCTCCTTCAATCTTAGAAATCCTTTTCAAAACCCTAAAGTGTTAGAAGGCTTAGAAGGAGGAAGAGAGAAGAGAGAGTTATAGAGGAGAGAAAGGAAAGGAGGAAGCTTTGGGGATTTGAAGGCTCAACTCATTTTGTGCATGAAGAGAAAGTTGTAGAGGATCTCTCAAGCTTTCCAATGGTCCCCATCTTGCATCATCTTCTTCCTCCTTAGATTGTCACCATTTTTGGTAAAAGGTTCAATGTGAGCGAGTTTAATGTTTTTAATTTCTCTTGTTCAATCTTTTTTGTTAAAGCTTTTGTTTATGTTCATGAAATTGAGAGGGACATAAAGATTATGACTGTTTGGTTGAACCCAAATTTTTTTTTTTTTGGGGGGGGGGGGGGGGTGAGGAAACTCCATTGTTAGATCTTGAGGTTTGATGTTTTCTTAAGGAGTCCAAAATTCTGACATACATGTATTCAAAAAATTGTAACTAGAGTTGTAAATATTGGATCGAAGTGAAATTTGTCTCATTTGAAAGCTAACAGACAGAGGTACATAGTATATAAATTTCGTGAATTTTGGAAACCTGATATATTCTCAGTTATGTTATGCAAATAGGACTGCTGCTATCCCAAATGCACCATGACAACCTGAATTCAGAAAATCATAACTTGGTTTATAAAATTCGGATTGAGATGAAACTTGTTGCATTTGAAAATTGAAACGTAGAAGCATGTTGTGGTAAAATTTAATGATTCATGTAACTCTTTTCTCATGAGGTCCCAGCTTAATTTTGAAATTAGAGTATTGTATGTCTTGGATGTAATCCAACTTGTTTTACTTCAAAATTTATATCTCTAGTTCTATAGCTCCTTTTTATGTGAAACTAATGTCATTTTAAAGTAGACATGTAATTATTTTTGTGGTTAAAAGTTTGGAATTTTCATGCTTAGATGAAGAGAAATAAAGATTTTAAGTTGCAGGTTGATTAACTCGAATTTCTGGAAAGTACTTTGTAAAACAGTATCAGTGCGTGATGTTTTATGAATTATTGGATTTTAATTTCAATATGGGATCAATTGCATTGTGTTCGTATGTGAGTTGTGTACCTCCAGTTAAATTTTTAAAAATTTTCCAAGTTCATTTGGCTATTCATTCATTATTTTCATTGACTACTGTTCAGGAAAATCTTGTTGTGTGCATTCATCTGAATTTGAATGAAATTCTTGTGAGACTCAAAAATTAATGATACAACATTTTACTGGAATAATCATATCCACGCATTTTAATGGATATGTGGATATTAGGGTAAGTGTTACTCTTGTTTATTTTGATAAGCTGAAGGATGTGATTAGTTGTATATTCATTTTGTGTTAATGTGCATCTTGGAAAGTATTGATAAAATAATGATATAGAATAGAATATTTGTGAATATGTTCGTTGTGATGATATGGTACTTGGTGGAATGGATTGACAAGGTATGAATCCTTTGGTAGGCCGACCGGTGAGCAAAAGGCTCTGGTATATAAATATCACCGTCGGGGACGAGGAGACCCTGTTAGATACCATGGGCATTGAGGAGAGATGTTGATGTTTGCCGGAGGGAGTGGTATTCCAAGGTTGAAATCAAAACCATCGGGGCAGGATGTCCTCAGAGAACCCACCTCTTAGGATTTCCAAATATTAATTCGAATTATGATATAATGCTCATATTATGTTTTATCCCTAGAAATGAGACTTATGTTAAGTTATGTGTTTTCAAGTCATTCCACAAGTGACCATTAAGAGGACAAAAGGATCCTATATAAGTTATGTAAGTGTTTAATAATTTGATATGCTTATGAGATGGCATGATGTTTATAATTATGTATGAATGTATGTGTGATTCTCACTTCGCACTCAATTATGTATGATTGTATGTGTTTGGGGGAACTCACTCACTGAGTCAGTGGATTCACCCACATTTAACATTTCAGCTGCAAGTATCTGCGAAGCCGCTAGAAGCCTTGTTGGATGCCATGTGGATAGCTTGAAGGGTTATACCTGTAGTTTTATTTATTTATTTATTTATTTATTTATTTATGAAAAACTTTGTAATTCTTTGTTTTGTTAGTCCCTCTAATGTCTTATATTCCTTATGTAAGTAATGAATGTAATCTTTTACTTTAAATGAGACGAATTTGTGTATGCTTGTGAGGCTGCGAAGGGGAAAGATGATGCTTTCCCTTTCGGCCGGTCATGACTACGAAATTCGGGTCATGACACCCTTTGTGAGTTGACATTAGTATAGGATTAGTTTTTTTTAATTAGTTGAAAAGAAATGCTAAAAATAAAACTAAAAGCTAAAAAACGCGGATTTGGATCCTCTCCGACGACACTCTATCCATCCTCCCTCCACCCTCCACCCTCTTTACCTCTCTTAATTATATTCTCTCTCTTCGTTATTTATCCAATCTCTCTTTGTAACGCCCTCCCTGGGCATTACATTGGAACACGTGCGGAAAATAAATTAAAAGTAATTTGCTGGTTGTTTTCGGAAAGTTATTTTCTCCTAAGTCAGAAAACTGGGGTATAAAAATTTTCTTCTGCGGATAACTCTTAAAGTACCAAGATACATACATCTAAACAGTGAAATCACATTTATAACAGAGTTACCACGACATACAACTTCTCTCAAAACTTTCAATTTTAAAGAAAAGAGAAACAAAATTAAACCAAAAACTAAAGTATAATACCACCTTTCAAATACATAACCCAACCAAGACTCATAAGCTGGTCTCTTCTACAAGACATTTATTGAAAAGACCCCCGTGGTCATTCCACGATCAAATAATCCTCAAACCTCTAGATCTAAGTCTCTGAGTGACTTAGGAAAAACTCCTCTGCACCATCTGTATTAGAGTACCGAGGTATAACAACGAGACCAGAAGAAACCTGATATATTTGTAAGGGTGAGACACCAATATATGGATTTAAACACGATAACCACATGCACAACACAAAACATCAGATAACATGTAAAGTCATATATCATAGAATTTCTTGAAAACAGACAGTATTATATCAAAGAGTCTCATACCCGATCAGTCATGGGTTTTATAAAAATGCATGACACTTCAATATTCAGGCTCTAACCTAATCTCATGAGATCCCTTCGTCACTCTAAGAGTTGATCAAACTCAAATCGCCACCACTTTGGCATCACGTTAAGTGACTAAACATCCATAGCATACTGTCTCATCCCAGGATGCAGCATTCCATGCTTATGGATTTAATAACACACTGTCCCATCCCAGGATGCAGCGATACAACGTATTATGAATACCTGATCATCAAGGCATCACTCCTATCAACGTGAGGCACGTCTGCCTAAAATGCATGTAAAAACAATTGTTCTCAACATTTTCTTTGTGTTCATTCTCTTTCGTTGTCGAAGCTCAAAGGCTAACGACTATTCATAAATCTTTAACTCTTAATATTTTTCCAACATCAACACGGGACACGAAGTCCGAGTGCTCAGTCACAACGCCTTGAACCGATGAACCAGTCTTAGGCTTGTGGTCATAGAAAACAACATTCACCTTTAACAACGTTCATCACAACGTGATTAGGACACGAAGTCCATAACAATGTGATTAGGACACGAAGTCCACAGCAACGTGACACGGATCACAAGATCTACGTGTATATTACAGAATACTAGTATCTGACGTCTCGTATACTAGATTCACATTTCAACGTGTTTATTCTTTTTCGTTCAGTGAAACACAAATACAAAACAAAACCTCCGCAACTTATCCAAGCTTGCCGGAATATCTTTGTTGAATAAAAGTATTTCCCAGAAAATCCTTTTTCATTGAAATTCATTTATAAATGCTAATTTATAGAGAAATCAATTTCTTTTGTTTCAAATCCATTTTCTTTCAAAATTCTTTCTTTTTCTGAACAACGTTAGAACTTTGAAAAATCCTTTTTTTTTTAATCCATTTCTTTTATATTGCCAACCATTCCTAAAAGTTCCCCTCCACCAAAACATACTTTTAAAATTGTTTCCACTTAGAGTGTGTTTGGGAAAGCTGGAAAAAAAAGATTATGCTGATAATCAATTTTTGTATAATCGATTATTGTGATAATCGATTATAATCAGAATCTGTTTTTGTTTGGGTCTGTTTACTGAAAAGCGATTTTAAGATAATCTATTTCGTTTGGGTGGTACAAAAAAATCACTTTTATATAATAAATTACGAAAAAGGGTATGAAGTTATTTGTATAATTTAATAATATTTGTTTGGAGGTTAGTTTTGTAGGGGTAAACATGGAAGAGAGTCTTGAGAATGAAAAATAATCAAATCACAACAATCTTAAGCTAGAAAAAACTAGATGGCATAAAACAGCCTTTTCCCCCCTGAAAAAAGCTTTTTTATAAATTTAAGCAAAATGCCAAACATGATAGATTATCTATGAAACAGCTTTTAAGCTAAAAAAACAGTTGAAATGGGGAAAAACAATCTTTCCCAAACACACTCTTATACTAAAATCATCTCAAGAAAAGATTTTTCCTCTAGCTCTAAAATATTTTGACACTTGGTTCTTAAAATGATTTTCCACTTCACTCTTGAAAATGATAACATACTAAAATGTATTCCTTTCTTATTCTTCTTCTTTCATTTAAAGAAATTGACACATAAATTTCTTAAAATAACTTTTGATCTACATTTTGAAAAAGATAACGTATTGAAATATTTTTACGATTTCATCCTTATAATTATCCATTATTTTCTCTTTTCTCAAAGAAATCATCAAATAAGTATTATCATTGTCAAAATTCCTCATAAGACTTTTTAAGGCTTTTATCTCAATAATTGATTGAGCACTGACGAATATCAGGCTTCTCAGACAACAATCCACAACAATGTAATTTTCACATCAACATCATTTCAAATAATACAGTTCATGCCATATCTCGAAGCTATAACACATTTCTACAAATAAATCATCAAGCTCAGATATGTAAAACAGACAATATTAACCACATCAGATAAACTCAGGAAATCACAATAAAACTCAAAACAACTCAATAAACCACAACTAATAACATATAGTTATCGGGAGAAAATCCCTCAGGTAAGCTCCCCTTACTTGATTCCAATGCAAACAAAGTCTTTCGTTCTTTGTTGAGTGCTACGATCTTCCTCGTCTTGCTTCGCGACGAAAGTCTAAAGATTCCAACACATAACACAAGTTAAAAATAACCAAAACATCCTATCTACCTAAGGCATAGGTTCGGCCATATCATGAAAATAGGGTTAGAGATTTTCAAAATTTCTCAAACTCATGGATTAATGATCCTTAAGTATTAGAGACTCATAATCAATGATCATTTTACAAGGATTGAACAAAAATCCCTCTAAGCTATTAGCTTAGGGATTTCGGCCATGACTCATAAAATGAGTTAGAGATTTTCAAACTTTTCAAGCTTCTAGATTCAACAACAATAGGTGCTAAAGAGTTCAAATCAATGATCATACTTCAAAAATTGAAACAAAACTTCCTTGCTCAACAACAACATAGGTTCGGCCTAGCTAGGAAAATGGGGAGAGAAATTTTTGTTTGATACAAGCTCATAGAATATCAAAATAGAGATTATTAGGAGTTCATAGAAATTGGTTTCAACTCAAAAGGATTTTTCTACTAATTTCTAGAGATTTATAGAAGTTCTAGATCTAAGAATGTTAAATGGAAACTCATAGCTTAAACTCAACAAATATGAGATGGAAAGAACTTAGATGAGTAAGAGTATAGAGTATTACCCTTGAAGCTTGAAGAAATGGATGAAGATGATGAGTTTCTTGAAGAAAATCAATGAAGCTTTGAGTAGGAAAATGGAGAAGAAAAAGAAAAAGAAAGTGAAGTGATGAAGTGTATAGAAAAAATATAAATATACGATGTTGGTGTTGAATTTTGTTGTACAAATAACATATCTATGTGCTTTTATCCTCTTGACTCTAAAATTTAGGTGAGTTAGGTCCCAGAGCTCATCAGGGCAGTACAGGCCTAACGACTCAAATAATACTTACAAAGGTACTTACAAACCATCCACCAAATAATCAATAGAGTCATCACATCGGTAATGAGATTCGAACTTACAACCTTATAGATTATGAATCGTATCCTTACGAACTGGACCAACCTTAGTTGGCTATGTTTTTTTTATTCTCCGTAAGTGGTTTTAGTATGAGTTTCAAAAGATCACGTGGATTAAAAGACACACGTGGGTTCACCCAAAAAAGAAAAAGACACACGTGGTCCAAGTGTGTCGTTTACTCTCTAACCTTCACTCCGCGTAGTTATCTCCTTCACTACTCTCATAATCCGCCATCTTATTCAACAATCATTTTTCCGCTTCCCATGTACGCGCCTTGCCCCTTTCAATGTCAGTCAAACTTCTTCACTCGCTTCCCCACAAACTCACACATATATATAGAGCCGCAAACTCGCCCAAAAACATTCAACAACAAACATTAATTCATTCCCTCAAAAACAAAACAACACACGAATCATACATACACACACAGTGTCTGTCTTTGTGAAACAACCACAAAAAATATGGTGAAGCCAATCGTGGAAAAAGCTGCTTCTGAGCAGAAAAGTGATTCTTGCAAGTACATAGGAGTACGTAAGAGGAAGTGGGGCAAGTATGTCTCCGAAATCAGGCTACCCAACAGCCGCCAGAGGATTTGGTTAGGTTCCTACGACACGGCGGAGAAGGCGGCGCGTGCATTCGACGCCGCCATGTTCTGCCTACGTGGCAGTGGCGCCAGGTTCAATTTCCCCGGCGACCCGCCGCTCATCGATGGTGGCAGGTCCATGACCCCATCTCAAATTCAGCTTGCTGCAGCCCGTTTTGCAAACTCGGAGCCTCCGAACGAGTTTCCGGGTCAACCCGTTACCGCTCCTTTGGAATCAGCTTCTTCCCCTTCTCTCTCCGAGTCTGATGCCACGGTTCAGACGGATAGTGACACTGTTATAAACGGGTTGCTTCCGGATTTGTTTGAGCCTTTCGGGTCGGGTAGTTATGAACCCGTTTATGGCATTTACCCGGGTTTTGATGATTTTAGTGGTGATTTCTATGTGCCGGATATGACAAGTTTTGATTATGGAGAAGAGAACATAGATGGGTTGATAATTCAGGACTCATTTTTGTGGAATTTCTAAGGACCCGTTTGGTTTAGATTTTTTTCATCAAATAGAAAAAAAAAATGGAGTCTAAAGACAAGATTTTCAAAATCTACAAGTAACAAGATTTTGAAATTTGGTGAAAAATCTAAAACCAAGGGACACTAAAGAGTTAGTGGTATGCAATCCATCAACTAAGTGTATAGGATTGTGGATAGTTTGATTATACCCGAAACTATAACAATACCCGAGATTCAATACGGGTTTGGGTTGGTCATTTTTTTAAACAAGACTAAGCCCTTTGCTTATTTTGGTGCTAGTCACAATTTTTCATCGAGTAATTAAGTTGTCAATTTTTAAGGATTGGAGTCACTGAATTGTCAATACGTTGTAAAGTTGTAAGAAGATATTGTGATTCTTTTAGGCCATTCGTTCGATTATAAATGGAATAGATCTTTATGCCTACATGTGTTGGTGACTTGGCTTTGCCCCATTTATCAATTATGTTGATCTATAAGGAGATAGCATGTGATCCGAAATAACGAAGGGAAAACTCAAAAATCTACGAGTATGGCTGAAAATGATTATATAAAACATATATGCTATTTCATTAAAAAATATATATATATATGCTCTTTTCCTTTTACACTATTTTTTTTTTCCTGTAAAAGGAATCTAAACATTGAATGGTTGCTTTGTAATTTATCTTTATCATACATCAAAATGAACTCAAGAAATTTTTTTTTTTTTTTTGACTGAAATGAACTAAAGATAAATAAATGCTAATTAGGCACTTGTTCAGAAATCGAAGATAAAAATTTAATATTAAAAAAATGAGTTTAATTGCTATGTATTGATAGTGTAAAGTTTTTTATACTATCAACCAATCACCAATCATGATATTGATGACTTTTAAGATAGTTAAGATTAGAGTTAATTTTTGTTATTGATGTGACAATTTTTGATTGGATATTTGTGTAAAAGTGCTTTATACTGTCAGTGTATAGAAATTAAACTCAAAAGGTTGAAAAGTTATGATTTTCATAAAGAAATTTCTATATATTAATTTCTTGACCCGTAAAAACACTGATTAGCATGATCCCCGAAGTTATGATGTATTTTAAACGAAAGAATCCTTAAACTTGAATCTAAATGAATCTAGTAGCATTTGCCTAACATAAATATTCGGTGAAAAAGAAAAAAGGCTTGACCGTCATTAAGAAGATTATTATGTTCACGCAATTCAATTCAATATATCACAGTTATCACCATACAATTTATCCTATCTTAATTATGAAACATAAATCAATTAGCTAAAACAATGTGGAAGTCATCTTTGTTAGCAAAAATAAAAAAATAAAAAAATGTGGAAGTCATCTTATCTTAATTATGAAGCTTAAATCAATTAGCAAAAACAATATGGCAATCAGTATTCAGTGTATACCGGGTCCTAATTAAAATGTTGAAATAGAGATACCTGAACCATCTCTAAACTCTAATAGCTTTAATGGGTTCCCCAAACGGGCAATTCTATAATACTCCATTGTAGGAGTTGTGGATGGGTACTCTCTTCATTTTTTACTGCCCTAGACGGTTTCCGGTAATTATGAATAAATTAATGTTCTTTGATATCCTGTCCCCATCCAGTTATCACCGGTCATTGCTACTGTTTATTCACTCACCCTTTACTATTCAGTGATGCAAATTTTTTCCTATTCATACACTGATCACGAGACTGTGTCAGTCTCATTTCATTAATCTCTAATAAAATTATGTATATCACCATCATTAATATAACTAATGCAATAAAACATCAACCAAAACAAAGGGACAACATTTATCATAGTTAATGACTAATTTTTTAAAGGTTAAAGTAATGTTTTGGTCCCTATACGTGACACTGATTTTCAATTTGGTCCCTATACGTAAAAAGTTATCAATTTGGTCCCTATACGTGACACTGGTTTTCAATTTGGTCCCTATACGTAAAAAGTTATCAATTTGGTCCCTATACGTGACACTGGTTTTCAATTTGGTCCTCACCGCTAATTGGTCCCGATATAAGAGGACCAAATTACAAATTATTGTCACATGTAGGGACCAATTCAACAAAAAAAAATTGAAATCGGTCCCTACATGTGACAATTATTTTCAATTTGATCCCTACATGTGATAATAATTTGCAATTTGGTCACTCTTATATAGGGACCAATTATCGGTGAGGACCAAATTGAAAACCAGTGTCACGTATAGGGACCATATTGAAAATCAGTGTCACGTATAAGGACTAAATTGATAACTTTTTACGTATAGGGACCAAATTGAAAATCAGTGTCACGTATAGATACGTGACCAAATTGATAACTTTTTACGTATAGGGACCAAATTGAAAATCAGTGTCACGTATAGGGACCAAAACATTACTTTAACCTTTTTTAAATTAATCACAACGGAATAAAGAAAAACAATGAAAACAAAGTTAGCAACATAAGTCGTCGTGTATGAGCATAATATAACAAGAGAATGCTGACAAATGCTCTTAGTGCATTATTTAAGAAATCAAGAATGAAAAATTTGTATGGAAACATTGTATTTAGTATTTTGGAAAGTGTTATACTTAATATTTCAATATAAATTTTCCTACTATAGGTTCCTTAACCAATGTCCTCAGGGCACTCGTTAGCAAGACCCAATATAATAATATAATAAGGGTCTTGCTAACGAGTGTACTTAAGTCACTAGTTAAGGAACCCAAAAATATCAAGATTTCATTGGAAATGAAGTGTTTATCTTCTCAAATATTAAATACTTATAACCATATATTATTTATTTATTTTATATATTTTTTGTATCAACACATCTATTTGGTGAGGGGTGTTAGTTAAAAATGGCTTATCACTGTCTTAATTTTGTCATAAATCACACATAAATCACACATGACCACTAACTGGCCCAAGTAAGACGGTTAATGGAACACGTAGGCAAGTAAATGGGCGCCGGAAAAAAATCTAAGGACTAATGTGTCCCACATTCAAAAATTTGATGTATTAAATAATTAATTAATTTTTTCTAGACTAGAAGTGTTCGGTCAATTTGAGGCTTCACTAAAAAAACAACAGTTTTAAGGTTGTTCCAGAAGTCGGATTGTTTTGTTTCAGAAGTCGGAAACAGTTTTAAGGTTGTTACCGACCGTGTTTTATGTGATATATATTATAATTATAAAGTTTTGTTAGTTGAATATTTAAATTATAATATATAAATAATTTTTATATTTTTATATTATACATTTATTTTAATTATATATAATATACAAACATATCTAATTTCATTAACATAAATATGTCACACCCATTGCTGTAGATATGGAGAGAATTCAAATCCGTGTTGTAAACGGCAACCCCTATATTATATTTATATGATATATTATAGGTTTAATTATGAGATAGTCCTTGGATTATTTGAGAATTTTCAACTACGTCCCTGAACTAAAAAAGTTTCTAATTAGGTCCTAAACTTATATAAAAATTTTAATTAGGTTCCCAAACAAAAAAATTTCTAATTGGGTCCCTGAACTTATATAAAATTTTCAATTGGGTCCCTAAAGTAGAAATATGATTATATAAAATAAAAAATAATAAATGATAGATGATGAAATTTAGAAAAAAATTTACTTTTTGATATAATAATAAAATGACAAAAGAATGATATGAAAGAAATAACTCACTTTTTTAAATAATAATAATAATACATGAATTTTCTATTAAACATTTAACCAAGTTTAATCTCTTAATATTTTATTATAAAACATGAATTTTCTATCACAATTTCATATTTCATTATTTTGTTATTATTATTTCAAGAAATAAATTTTGTCTCTCAGATTTATCTATTTTTATTTAATTATTATGCTAAACAACATATAGCTTTTCTCAATACTGTTTATTTTTATTATTATTATTATTATTATCATTAATATTATTTTAAATAGTGAGTTTTTCTCTTATATTCATCTTTTATCATTTTATTATCATGTCAAACAGCTTTTTTCTTCTAAATTTCATCATCTACCATTTTATTATTTTTTATTTTATACAATCACATTTCTATTTTAGAGACCTAATTGAAAATTTTATATAAATTTAGGGACCCAATTAGAAACTTCTTAGTTTAGGGACCAAATTAAAAAATTTATATAAGTTCAAGGACCTAATTAATAACTTTTTTAATTCAAGGACCTATTTAAAAATTCTCAAATAATTCAGGGACCAACTCAATAATTAAACCTATGTTATATGAATAACAATCTACCATTATAATTAATATATCAAATTTGGGATGGTTACATTATAAAACCACGTGTATGCTTTTTTTAAGTCTCTATTTCTTTGATTTCAAAAAAAAAAAAAAGTCTCCATTTGTTTTATTTTAATATATTTACATTTGTTTGATCTTGTATTTCAAATAACCAGCCTATATATTTTTTTTCCTAACAATCAATTGTCTATATGACAAATTTGTTACTCGGTTTACTACGCCTGAGGATGGCAATGGGTAGGGTTTGGATAGGGTATTATAGTATTCCTCCCCATATCCATATTTGAAAAAATTATCCATACCCGGACCTATACCCGCATGGGTAACAACTTTAGTACCCTTATCCATACTCTATAGGTACCTAAATACCCGGACTTGGACCCATTACCCGCACTTTAACTATGAAAAAAAATAACAAAAGAAACGTTATACCAATTAAAAGACAATTCAAAAGTCTTTTAAATATATTCATAAAATATTAAAAATAAAATATTTAAATATATAAAACATCCAAAAAGGAATTGTAGATACAATTATGTTTAGAAAGTTAAGAATTTTAAGATTAATTTTGGTTTTAAAATTTGTATTATAGTTAAAATTATATAAATTAGTGATATAAATAAATAAATAATTATATATACATATACATATGTGCGGGTGCGGTGTGGTGGGTACCATAGTGCCCGTACCCGCACTCATACCTGTTCAAATTTGCGAGTAATTACTCGGACCCGGACCCTTACCCATTATACAAGTAATTACCCTACCCATCATAAATAATTTTTACAGGTACCTAATAGATAAGGTACAAATTGTCATCCCTAATTATCCCTAAATGTAAACTACCGTTCGCTGAAGATAAGGAAATAAAAGACCCTTTTTTTATTATCCATAGACTAGGTTGCCCGTAATTGCATTACCATCAATTGCCGGTTACAATTACTTTAATCTGGGCCGTTCATTATATTTAATAATAAATCAATGGTTAATTCTTGTGATGGACCAATACTACGAGTTTGTCCCGGAGTATTTTAGACAGAGCCTCCCCAAACATTTGCCATCACTTTTTGTTGGATCAAGAAGTTCACCTTTTCCATTCAAAGATCAAACAAACAGGAGACATAATATTATTGATGACAGCGTCCAAACCATTGTAGCACGGACATATTGATTGGCCCCGTTCCCGTATGAACACTGTAGGGGAGGGGTGTTTTGAAACTTTGAAAGTGATTCGATGAGAGAGAAATAACGAATAAAATATGTGGGGAAGGTACAAAAATATGGTGTAGGTGTTCAAATGAGTTGTACAAATAACACAACTTTATGAGTTATGATAGAGAAAAAAAAATGTTACAAAGCTTGAATTAACAAATGGTTGGATTTTAAATATTTATGAGATTTAATGTTCTTGTTTTCCATCTATTCAGTTTGCAGTGACAAGATAATTATCTCACATAAACATTATTCTGTTTAGATATAGATAAATTTATGTTCGAGTTTATAGATAAGATCATACCTATCTTATTCGTTAGAGCTTATCATTTATGGATTAGACTCCTCTAAAGTACGCGTGGGGTGTATCAGTTAAAGTGTTATATAATTGCGATAGCAATGTGAAACATCCCAATTGCGAAAGATACTCATAGCATGTCGTTTGAAATCTTAAGCTGGAAACTGAGTGAAGGGAGTAAATTATAATAATGTGTTAAAATGTGAAGCAAAGGTCCACACAGCACACGTATTTTAATTTTTACCTATCTACTTTTTGCTACATTCATAATTTCAAAACGTACCGATTTGCCCTGTAATCTATGCTTTCATTTGTTCTGTCATCAATCAAGGTGGAAACATAACCATTGAAGTATTGAACAATGGACTATTATTTTTTTGGTGAATAACCATGAACTATTATTATGCTTTGACCGTATAAAATTGCATTGGTTAGAGCAAAGAGCTTTCTATTGTGAAAGGTGTGTACAAATCTGGTTTTCTTAAGCAGTGTCTCAATATTTGTACACATTAGAAATACAGTACTTAAGAACTATGGTTGACAAAAAAGCCAATCATACTTTCCACATACTGTACCTGAAATTCTTAATTATCAAAGTCAAACTAAATACCGAAGAGTCTGATTTTGTTCTTGCAAAAAATATGGCCGTTTTCCCTGTCCAATAAATGGAATAATGATATCATCTGTATAATAAATTCTGATTGTATTCTCAACAGCTTTACTTTCTTATAAAATAATTAAAGTACTTTACCATGCATCATAGAAATTGAAATTATCATATGATAACATGTGATGAGTTTCCCACTTGAATATTTAAAATTGCAGAACCCATGTCAAATGCATAAAGTGATCAATGATCCCACAATTCATCCACAAAATTAGCTATGTACTTTGAAGCATTTCTCATAGTAACAACCACTTTACTTTGCTTATAAAATTATAAAAATAAGAAAAGAAAAAAAGAAAAGATCATATGAGTTCCACTTGCAAAACTAAACTTAGATATGTGCTAACAAACTGCCTCCACAGCAAGCCTCTTGACCATATCTACACAATTTGTTGGCCCAAATGTTTTTTCTGAAACTTCAATTGAGCACGATTCCTTGCCCACACATGCCTATAAAAACCCCAAAAATGATGTTAGTTAAAGTGTTAAACCCTCATCATATAACTTTGAAGAAGAAGAAGAAAAAAAATTTAAACCTTACATTTTGCACAAGGGACAAAGCATTATTATTGCTTTCACAACTGCCCTTAGTAAAGGCTCCACATACACCTTGTGGATTGCCAAAACTTGCAAACTTAATATCTGATATGGGACGACCATGGCATGACAACTCTAATGTCTTATTCTCATAAGCATTTCCACATGCAGTCCCAACAATAACTGTTTGGAAATTCACTAGTGATGGATTACCACCAATTTCCTCAAACAAAACCAATGTGTTCACATCATCTTGAATAAAGGAGCGAGGAACATGGTACCTGAATTATTTAAAACAACATACTATTTGTTACACATTTGTTATAATAAAAATAAACTATAGTAATTAATTAACATAAAAATATATATATAAGACAATAGAGCTAGTTAACCAACCATCTCTGTGAGGGCTTTCCACAATTGGTAACACATTTTTTTATCATCATATGCACCACGATAATCACAAGGATCAGAACTACAACCATCCTCATCAGCATTGTAACTAGGCCATGTGCGACCAAGACTATGACCATTCACCCAAGCATAACCTTTTCCCATACCTTGCAAATCCACCACAACAGGGTCTGACCCCAGAGGAGCTTTGAAAGTGGTCTACCAAAAAAAAAAAATTATATATAAACACACATTAATTATGTACCCCAAAAGAAAATAAACAAAATTAATAACAAGCACATACTAATTATTAATTAGTAACAATTTTGTAGTAACATAAAATGTTGAAGTGAGCTTTTAAAAATACCTTGTACCAAGTGAACATTCTGTTTGTGACTAGTTGTTTAGATTCCCATTTGGAAGCAGAAGCAAAGAGTGAGTCTTCACTGAAGAATTTGTTGTCCCAACCATGCAACCCAACCTTGTATGACCAGTTGTGTGAGGATATATCTTTAACGAAGGTCTCATCACCTTTTCTACCAACAATCTCAATAGGCCCAACAAGACCAGCATGCCATGTATCATAGTTTGGCCCATAGTTCTATTCCACAAAATAGACATATTAATATTATCATACATTAATAATTGGATAATTATATTGAGAATTGAATCACCATGGTCCATAAGTATATTGTGATACCTGAAGTCCAACAGTGACACTAAGCAAGCTGATAATATTCTTTCCAGGCTTCAAGGTAATGTTAGGCTCAAATTTATCGTTGTGAATGCCATATGTGGCCCAATGGGACCCTATCCATCAACAAATAGAGACCATGTTAATAAACTATGATAAAATTATAGTTAACAAAAACCTATCAAACCATACGTAAGTGTTAATTAGTATCTGAAAAATTACCAATATGTTCTCCATTGATGAATGCATGAATTACATGGCCACTGCCATTAATCCTAATAGACATATCATCTGTCCAAACTGGATCTTTTTGATCAAGATCAAGTCTATCATAAAAAAATATGAAATAAAAACCTTGTTAGCAACTTATGAACAGAACATAGAGAGACAAAAGAAGAGAGAAAACTAAGGGACTCGGATTCCTTGTAGTCATTTTATCCTGCGTCATTGCAATTACTACATATTTTTTCTAGAAACCGGGGAAACCAGGCATGGTTTCTGTATAAATCATTAGTATAAGTGATCGCAGGGAATGCAAATCCAAAACTATATGGGTATGATTACCTTGTTATGTACCAAAGATAGTCACTTAGATCAGCAGCAGCTGTTTTTTGATCAACAAGTTCATTTAAAGAGACACTAGCTTTACCACGGAGAGCATGATGAATATTCTCAGCTCTCCACATCCATTTCAAAGCCATTGGCTCATCTTCAGCTTTGTTTGTTTGCTTTATCATGACTGAGGTTTGGACATTCACCTGATGATTAAGAAAACATAGATGCATAGATTAATATAACACAACTATTGATCCTAATCAATGAACAAAACTAGCATTTGATTGTGGTTTATATACTGACAAAATATTGTTACCTTTGCTGTGTTATACTCTTCAGTTTGACAATCAGGAAGAAGACTAACAGACCATGCAGGAACATTATATGTATTTCCTCTAAATGTTACTGTGGCATCAGTGGTGGTGTTGGTGTTGCTCAAGAAGCAGCTTGATGAATCATTTGTGGCATACACAGTAGCCTACAATTTGAAAGTATTTGTAATTATGTCATATTAAATGCTCTCATATCCAAAGTAAATATTGTGTAATAATTGAATTTGCACTGTGTTCTCCATTCGTTTACCTTCACAGAGCTTCCAAGATCAGTTTCGGATACATTTCCATTGGTAAGACTATTCTCCATTGATTTCAGAACCATGTGAAGTTCTTTGAGGTGACCCCATTTTGGTTGGGCAATGTTTCCTGCAAATATTTGACACAAAACATGGTTTAATAATGAAAAGTTGATGTTCCATGGAAAGAAAAACATTATACTAGTATAACCTAAGATGAAAATAAATGCAGTTACCATATTCATCAAGAGGAGCATCATAATCATATGAAGTGGTAATATATGGACCACCGGCTGTTCTGCCAAAATTAGTCCCTCCATGATACTGAAAGAAAATTAGAAAGTTATATATATAAGAAACATGTTATATATACAATGGTTATTTATAAAACCTTGATGGTTAAAATTTGGAAAATGTTTAGACACACTTTAAATACAATTGTACTCGATGTGAATGTGGCTGAACAATGTTGCATATTAGATGTAAAATGCATATTATGTGTAAAATTATGTAGAGCTACACAACACAAGTGGATATATGAATGTTACATTCGGGATGTAGAAATAATAAAACTCATTAAAATTTTTAGATATGAATAATATATCTTTTACCATATAATAGTTTTGGAATGTGCCTCCGGTTTGAAAAAATCTTGCAACAGAATAGGCAACATCTTCAGCAGTTCTGTGAGGATCTTTGCCACCCCAATTCTTGAACCTTCGATGAAGGAAAAGGAAATTACTTACAAAATAAATTTAATAACGAAAACATTAAACTAAAACAAAGTTTTATTTTGTACCAAATTTTTTTTTTATTAAAAAAAAAAAAGACCAGGTAAAACAGATATTTAGACTTACCAGCCAACCCAATTTTCAGTCCACATCTTCGGACTGTTAGGATTATTGGGTTCGAAATCGTGACAATACCAACCATTGCAAGTATTGATCTAGCATACCAAGTATTCAATTAAAAGGGTAAATTATTAGCTTCAAGAAAGAAATTAAGAAAATAAATTAGATGATGAAATAACATAAAGCATAAAAAATACCATAGGTTGTGGAGCATCGGATTGTTGGCACATGATCCATGGAACCCCAATGTTAAAGGACTCGGCCATATTGGCGCACCAATCTATATAAGCTTTGCCAGCATCTCCATAAGTCGTCATCACATTTCCATATTCGTTCTCGATCTTTTTCCAAAAAAAAAAAAAAAATTAACGATCAATTATAGTAAATAAATAAAGTCAAGATGAAATAAGAACACTAGTTAAGAAATTAAAAAATAGCTTGAGAAATCATCATTTTTCGATATATTAAATAAATATTTTTTAATTAAAACTTAGCTCTTTTAAATCTTTAACCAATAATATACTTATGACACTCATTAGGGCTCTCCTTAAATATACTAGTTACTAATATAAAATCAACAATTAATTTTACAAGAGAAAACAAATGAAGTACTACCTGAGAAATAATTATGGGGCCGCCTTGAGAAGCGAACAGTTTCTCCTTACGGACCATATCGACGATCAAAGTGGTAAAATTTTGCATTTCATTCTGTAATTCCAAAATTAATCAAACAAAATATTAGCAATAATAATTTTATGTTAAAAAAATAAAAATAAATCCCAAGAATATAACACTATAAATTGAAAAACATAAACAACTTACCATGTACACTTGATTTGCCGTCCGAATCTCAACACCAGGTAGATTATGAACCCAAACAGGGATCCCCCTAAAATTAAACAATTAAATTTTTTATAATATTCATAACCAAACATAATATTTTTGTTAAAATAAAAGGGTGAAGTCATAACTTAGGTCTAATATTTACCCATAATTCCATTCGGCACAAACATAAGGACCAATGCGAAGAACAGCATAAAGTCCTTCATCTTGAATGGTTTTGAGAAATCTAATGAGATCATTTCTACCAATGAAATCATACTCACGACGAGCAGGTTCATGTGCATTCCAGAAAACATATGTTTCTATAGTATCTAATCCTCCTTCTTTTGCTTTTTTGATCAAATCAGGCCACATCTATGACCAAAATAGTGCCAATAATTAGTGTACAAATAATGCTACATATAATAATTATATAATTTTATATACATATATATAATGAAATAATTCATCATACGTGACATTGATTACCTCAGGTGTGCTTCTAGGGTAATGGATTGATCCAGAAATTAGCACCCTGCGTTTGCCATCAATTTTGATGGCTCTCCCATCATGAGAGACTTCAATGGCATTGGCGAAGCTAAGAATGCAAATGCTTAGGAAAACGCAGAAATAGCTTTTTAGAAGAATCATTTTTTTTTCCTTCCGGTGAAAGTAGAATGTTCAGTGTTTTGTGAATGGCCGTGGACGTACTTATAACAGAGTCATGCTACAATTCAACTAAGTTTGGTATTCATTCTTATCCATTAATTGAAATCTTATCAAATGATATCTCAAATGAGTTGGTTTGTTGATGATCATTATCATCATTGAAATATATATTAAAGGATAAACATTTTTATCTCATTACTATTTTTCTTTTTTGACAGATATCTCGTTACTATTTTGCTAACTTACTATCTTATTCTCCTTTTTTTTTTTCCCGATAATTATCTTAACCTTTTATTCTTTTTATTTTAACGTGGATAATAAGAAGATTAATGGGAATAGTGTTTATCTGTTATAGTTTAGGAATCAAGATTTATGGGAGTGAGCAAGTGAGTATGACTCATTTGGTGGTCATGATAGGATAGAGGATATGATAAGAGAATAGGATATGAGTATGATAGGATATGAGCATGATAAGTTGTTATCTTATCCGATGTTTGGTGATCACCAGATAACCAAGTGAATAGCATTATAATTTTAATATGAAATTTAAAATTTTCATTTTTTATCATAAATGTTTTCATATTTTATTAAAGGGTAAAGGTCCATTTTTGTCCCCGACAAAAAGCGGGTGGGCCATTTTAGACCCTGACAAAAAAAAAACTACTCTGTTAGTCCCTGACAATTATTAACTGGGACAAGTTAGTCCCTGACCAATTACTATGGGACATTATAGTCCCTAACAATATTTAAAGTGACACTAATTAGTCCCTGACAATTAGTATTATAGGACAATTTAGTAAAAGATGCTGACTAACGGAGTGAACGTAGGGACTAACTTGTCCCAGTTAGTAATTGTCAGGGACTAACGGAGTAGTTTTTTTTTGTTAGGGACTAAAATGACCCACACACTTTTTGTTAGGGACCAAAATGGGCCTTTACCCTTTATTAAATTATATAAAAAGACAAAATTATCCTTGTGATAAAATTACATATAATTTTTAAAATTTAAAATATTGTTTAACTTAAATTAATTTTTATAATTTTATTATTATTCATTTTTTAAAATAATATAAAATAACAAAATTAGCCTTGTGACAAAATAAAAATAAATTTTGAAATTAATTATTAATATTTTATTATTTAAATATTTATATTTTATTATACTTTTTTTATGGTAACCATGTTATATTTTTTTATAGTTTAATTATTTTATATATAAAATATTTTTATATTTATTATACTTTAAATCACCTTATCGTATCATATGAGATCTAACCTAACCCTCCCCTCAGGATAGAATTTTAACTAGCTAGATGGACATGATAGGATAGGAGAGATGATTGATTTATCCTATGCTGTTGGCTCACCAAACAATAGTTTCAGACAGGATATGATAGCTTATATTATCCCGTTTCTCTTATCCTGACCACCAAACGAGCCCTTTAAGGATTATTTAATGGATTATATCTCTACTTTTAAGTGTGTAAACATCTTTTTTTTATTTGACGAAAAATAATGGAATTTTCTCTATCAAAAAAAAAAAAATCATTAATCAGGACACATGGCCTGAATAGGAATAAGAGCATTTGATTCAACCTCCAACCTTAGGAACATCATTTTGCATGCGAAATGCAGCCCTAGCCGAATCCCCATGGTTTCTGCGATGGACGAGCAGCTTACACACCTAATCCTCCAGCTCCAAGTAGCTGTTGCCATGAAGTTTCCCTCTTCATCCCTAATGATTGCACCAATAGGGGTGTAAACATCTTATTTGATCATTTTAGAAGCAAATCTAAAGTTTTATTTATTTTATAAGAAAAAGTTTAGGTGAGTTGGGTCTCGGAGGCTCACCAGGGTCAGAGCAAGCCTCACGATTCAAAGAGCGCTTATAGAGGTACTTACAGATTACCCATCAACGAGGTCCTCACATTGGTAGTGGGATTCGAACTCACGACCTTGTGGGTTATGAACGAAATCCTTACCAACTGGATCAACCTTCGTTGGCAAATCTAAAGTTTTATTTCTAGCAACGAAAAAAAACTTTAGTTCATTAATTAGTTCCTAGCTGTTGCTTTTGTTTACTATTTCCAATGTAACAAAAAAGATTTTCAAAGCATATCATGGATAGTTTTCCTAGGGAGTCAGAGAATTGTTGCTTCATGATTTAGTAGGAGTTTCTTTTCCTAGGATTATTGTGTCTTAGTTTTGTTTTCCTCGGGCTTTAGCCCTCCCGAAAAAAAAAAAAAAAAAAAAAAAAAATATCCAAAAGAAACCGTATACTATGGAGAGATTTCCAACCGTTCCTCGAGTAAGAGAAATATCTTTTCCACTATGACTAACAAATGTATCATATAGTTTTTCTTTGAGAAAATCTTAATATATACTATAGGATAATATAGTGTGTGTATAAATATATATCAAGATTGAACAATAAATGTATATAATATTTTTAAGCAAGGTAGTCAAAATCGGACCGGACCGACCGGTTCAACTGGGAACCGGGCCTCGGAACGGTTCGGTTTACCCCTATAATCGGACTTGCATGAAACTGGTGAAAGAACCGGTAAACCGATTCAAAATCGGCAAAACGGGTAAAAACTGGTCAATGACAGGTCTGAACCGGTTTGCTAATTTTAAATTTAAATTTAAAAAAAAAAACTTCAAAAAAATAAAACGGGGCCGTTTTCTTATTTTCGTTAAAGGGTTCCAGGGCTGGTTACCCGTTTACACTTAATGCTAGCAAGGGATCTAATTGATTTTATAGGTAAAACAACTCTCGTGATTCATAAGGTAGTGACTCATTTGTCTGCTCACAAGAATTCATGCAGCCTATCAACCGTTTCAAGCTTCAGGTGGAAAACCATTCGGCAAAACTCTTTCCTCCATAACTGATATTGGCTTTAGGGTGGATGGTCAATCTCTACAATTATTTTCTGCAACTCCAAGATCATGGAGCTTGTTCTCGTTGCATGATCAAAGAACAGGAAAGCATACTTTCAACTTGAAGAATAGTTTAATTGCCCACGACGTCTTGGTCAAAGAATGGGAAAGCATACTTTAACTTGATATTTGTCATATATATATATATATAAGATTTAAAATATATTATTTAATTAATACCGGTTTAACCACGGTTGAACCATTGAACCTTAAACCAGTACCTTGACCGGTTCAATGACCGGCCGGTTTTAAAAACTTTGTTTTTAAGTGATCATATGACTAATAAAAAAATTTTGATCTTTAAGATTTGTTGGTATGACCTTCCTTTAAAATGAGCAAGTAAATGGAAAGAAACAAAAAGAAAACACAAAAAGGAACAAACTAACCAACAAAGGTTAAGCCAAGCTCATCCTTCAGAAATAGATCCCATAAGCCATGGATCATCTTTCCAGAACCTCCACCCAGTACATTGCGTAGCACCAAACTTAGCTAGGTAGTCTGCACAACCTTTGGCTTAACAAAAACATGAGTGAAAAACACATCCCATGACAATTCGGAGCAATAATCCAAGTATAGTGGAAACAAAAGCAGGATATTGATGGGAACTTCTCTGTAGCAGGCAAAGACAATCGCACAACTCTGCTCCCCAACTGCTTGTGAAAATGCTTAGCCGTCAGGAAGGAAGAAAACTCATCATGATACAAACTCATACTAAGAATGATATTATGGCTATCCCAATCAACCTATCCAAACACCATATTGTTTCTCCGGCTCCAAACCAACCACTAGCCAACAACAATGTATAAAAATCACTACAAGCCAAATCTGTAACCCACAGTTGGACATATGCAGGGGCACCATACTTCCATACCCATACCAAGTCCACGACAAGAAAAAATTCTATTAGCAAGGGACAAAAGATGTCGAAAAACCCAAAAGTACATCGGTAATAGCAAATCACCGACGAGTTATCTGCAACACACTTGCTGACTTAAGCATCAGAGTGTCTTTGCAGGTACACCCCTCATTCAGTCCAACCAGATGAGCAACGTAAGAGAAGAAATCGGACACAAGTCACCAACCACAAGCCTTGAAGCCTGATATTGGGCCATTCCAGCACAAGCCCAATATTGCAGATAGACCTTTAGAGATTGTGTTATGGGCCTCTCTCATAACAGAATTTATTTTAAAACGTTAAAAGTTTCGATAAGAAGTGATGGTAGTTAATTATAAATCATTGTCCACAAAAGAAGTAGAAATAAACTAAAATAAATAAATGGTTAATAGTAGTAGTAACTAATTAGCATATTTGAAAATGCATGTAAAAATATTATATATTATAAAATAAGTATTTTGAAAAGTTTCTCAAATTTTAAAGTAAACAAATTAAAAGACACAACAACTTGTTACCTATAAGAAGCCTTATTAGGACAATTGGATAGTAATATATAAGGTAGAATGTTACAAATAATAATTCGTTTGTAGTCGTTCTCATTTAGATTTTTGAATTATTTGATATGAACATTTCACTACAAGAAAAATAGTGATTTCCGACGGCTAAAGGCCGACGCAAAGAGCAAAAATCCGTTGCAAAATGGTGATTTTTGAGCCTTGCGACAACTTTGTATCTGTAGGTAATACGCTTGACACAAATGGGTCTGACGACTTTTTAAAATGATCGTCGCTATTTCCCAGCAAAATGTTTACGGTTTTGACGGCCAAGGCCGTCGCAAATTTGCCACGGACTTTTACCAACGGCTTGGTCGTCGCAAAGTTTTGTTTTTACATGAATAAATATTATTTTTAAATTAATTAAATAATTTAATTAATAATAGTCCTCTTTCCCTCTTATCAGCAGCACACAATTCGGCAGCTCCACCTTAAATTCCTATGCCACATCCTAAGAAATTGAGGGATTGAACATCCGAGAAATTGAGATGTTTGACGGTCATAGCATGCAAAACTGGCTCCATCATTTTGCACGGCCCACACTGACTGAAAGAACAAAGAAGTACGAAAGGGTTCAGATCAAAAATAAAATAAAAAAATAAACAGAAAAGGAAAATTGAGATCCATAAAATTACTAGCTGAGGGGATTCTTTGACCCCCTAGAAATGAAGCCAGAATCCTCCCTCGAGGACTGTCTGTTGCAAGTCACAAACGTACTTCTCCTTATTGCTATGTTGTGCTAGACTGGAAGAAAGAATAAAATTTTAAAGATGCAAATGAAGATGCAAAAGAAATGACCAAATTAAGATGAGATGATGAAATGGTTAACAGAGTCGATACCGTCGGTGGCCGTATGGGGCGTCGGAGTGCGGTGACCGGATGGGTGCTCTGAGGCGGTGTGCTGGTCGTCGTGAGAGGGAGAGTGAGGACTAAGAAAATTGTTTTATGAGGAATGAATGATGGTTCAATTTCTGATATGGGTTTTAATATAAAATTAGCGATGACCCATTATGTTTAGCGATGATCGAACCAGTCAAAAGATAAAGTTGAAGTAGCGACGGCCAAGCTGTCGGAAATTCAGAAAATTAGCGACAGTCGAACCCATCGGAAGATAAAGTTGATTTAGCGAAAGCTAAGCCGTCGGAAATTTAGAAAATTAGCGACGGGCAGCGGCCGTCGGAAACTGATGAGGCCGTCGGAAATCTGAAGGGAATTCTTTTCGCGCAAAAAGGTGGGAGTTTACCTATGGGTTTAGCGATGGCTAACCCGTCGGTTACATTACCGATGGCTAAGCCGTCGCTATTTTGGTCTGAAAGTCACGGGTACATGTAGCGGGGGTCTAACCCGTCGGAAAAATCAATTTTTCCGATGACTTTTTGGCCATCGATAATAATCTGTCGGAAATACACATAATTCTTGTAGTGTTTTAAAAATGATGATAGAATCCAAAATTAATTTAATTTTTTTTAACTTTATTATGTTAGATTTTTTTCTTTAGTGTGATTCTTTTCTAAAGTGGTTTAATTTTAAGTTAAATAAATTTAATCACCTTGTTGTATTAGATTAAGATTTGTTACTCTTTATTTTTTTTTATTTCCTATATTTACTTATTTCTTATTATGGCACATGTCACGCTCCTCATCTTGATTATTTTTCTTATATTAATATTTATAGGTATAAATTTATAGATGTATAGAGATATCAAGATAGGCTATAAATAGATACAAAGATATATATTAATTTGGTTTAAAATTTTTTTTTACTGGATTTTGGTTTAACTTTTAGTCCAAAGCTAATGAACAAAAGATGTTTGATACAATTAATTACATACTTCCTATAGAGACAGTAATTAATCATTAAGAATCTGATTTACAGCTTTTGTCTATCAATGAGAGTTGTTTTATATGCATGATTCTATCCCTATAAAACGAGTTTGTGTGTTAAACTTGAAAACTCATAAGCTAAAGTTAATAAACAAGTTTAAGACAGAAAAAAAAAAAATCTAGCATAGAGTAGAGCTATGTCGGTAAGTGAGATGACAAGCGTTGTGCTGATGTTCATGATTATGCTAGCCATAGCAGCAAGCAAATGACAATGCTCCATCTACACAAGTTGAGCCAAATAATGCGTTGGTGTGTGATCTAAAGTGCCCCATACAGTGTGCGCCAAAAGAAAAAAACAAAATAGCCTATGCATTGTGCTTAGCTCATTACGCTGCTAATTGTTATAAGATGCCCTTCTATGTTGCAAATGATTGTTTTACTGATTGTAGCTTGTCCAGCTCCATTCCCATCAACAGAGGTAACCATATCTTTTGCCTCTTTATTTAATTTCGATTTAAGCAAGTCTTTATTAATTATAATTGAGTTAATTGTCTTTTTAACATGTTGTTGATAAATAACTTTATGTATAAGATGCTCGTGGAGAGGGTGCCTATGTGTATTTGTAACACCCTGTTTTTCCGTTAAGTGCTTTTGTATGCTTGTTTGGTTGGTTAAGCCTTAAGACTTAGCTTGAGGGCTAAGTGGGACTTCTAGGCTAAAAATCCCTTCTCTTAGGCTTGTGTCTTGGGACTTTCTGAGTCACAAGCATGGCCGTGCTTGTTAAGGAGCACAACCGTGCTCGTTGTTAGGGAGCGTCTCGCTAACGCTGAGTTGAGCACGCCCGTGCTCAACAGTGAGCACGCCCGTGCTCAAGTGTGAATCGCGCCTCGTAGACGCTGAGTTGAGCACGCCCGTGCTCAACAGTGAGCACGCCCGTGCTCAACAGTGAGCACGACCATGCTCAAGTGCGAGTCTTTATAAGCAGAGCGTGATCGAGGGTTACGTCAGAACCCTTTTTGGCACTAGCGGCTTCCTCAGTGCTGCTGCAACCCTTACGTTCCCTATTTTCTCTAAACTCCTTTCGTTGTTGGAGGAGTGGAGACCCTTGGGAGCATCTAGTTCATCAGTGTTGATCACTATAGGTAACAGTTCCTTCCCCTTAGAGTTTCCTTCTTCTATTGTTTAGATTTGGGAAACTAATTGGTTAATGTTTTGTTTGGCCAAGGCTTGGAAGCTGTTCGAGCTGGTTGAGGGAACGAGTCCAGTTTGTCGTGGTTGTGTTGTAGTTGATTCTTCATACCAGGTATGGGAGAAGAATAGTGTATGCACTAGGCTAGGGAGTAGCGTAAGATGAGGGGTTCCCATAGCCCCGTTTATTGTTGTTATATTGTCATTGATGCCATGATCTGCCTGGTTGTATGATTTAGTTGTTTATATGTTTAATTGGGTTAATTGGTCTCATTTATTATAATTGTTGAGTTGTTCATGATGTTGTATGCCTATTAATTGTCTTGTGACATGAGTTTTGGGTTGAATTGGTATGAATACCTATGTTATGAATGTTATTGTATGACATGAATTATGTTGGCTGGATATGTGGTTGATGATGATGTTGCCATTATGTTAAATACGTTAATAAGACTCTAATTGGCTTAATTAGGACTCTTAATTAACTTTAGAATTAATGGGTTAATTCCCATTAAGTTTCATAAGACATGAACTGTTAGTGTGAGGTAAGGTTGATGCCAACTGGATTAGTCCAAGGACCCTAGGATTTGATTTAAGAGTGTTAGGGAGTTTTAACTCCAGGAACATAGTTGAATCTGCCCAGAACAGTACGACCCGCTCCAAGAGCACGGTCGTGCTGAACAGGGAGCACGACATTCTGGAAGGCAGGCCGTGCAGGACAGTGAGCACGACCGTGCTCCACTTAAGTGGCAGCACGACCGTGCTGGGGTGAGCACGCCCGTGCTCCCCTGACTGGTCAGAACCTGAGATTAAAGGAACTAAGGGGTGTTTCACCCCAAATATCCCCAATAAAGTGATAAAACACCAATCGAACAATGATGAGTTAGATAACTTAATTAAAGGATAATTAAGATGACAAAGAGTAATAAGTTGGTTAAGCCGGTACCCTTTGGGTTACCGCACGGTTACGCTTTGGTGCTTTTTGGCCAAAGTCACCTCGATGCTTTTTGGTCGAGGTGTTGTTGAGCTGGACCTTGGTGCTTTTTGGCCAAGGGGACCTTGACCCCACGGTTTAGGTCTAAGGTGTTGATGTTGATGTTGGTGGTAAGTCTTGGGTGCTTTTTGGCCCAAGCAAAGGAGGTGGTTGACTTGTGTGTTGTTGTGCTCACGCATTCATACGTTGAAGTTGATTAGTGGGGGATGTTCAACATAGGGGAGGTCGTCCTGTTATGATGATCTGGCCCAAGTCTCGGGTGGTTCACCCATGGTTTAGTGAACTGTGCACCCCCGAGGTGGCGTACCCAGTTTTGGTACGTCGGCTATCCAAGGGGTTCATCCATGGTTTGGTGAACTGCCGGCGTTGGTGCTTTTATGGCCAATGTGGATATGTAACTCCAAAGTTGACTTCCTGAGATAGTTGGACCCACATGCATAACAGAGTAGCAGAGTAGTGTTGTATCGCATAGCATCTTTTGACTGTTGACTTGTATTATGTAAATGGTGTTATATAACGTTGATGCTATGCCTGATATGATGTATGTTCATCTTATTTCCTATTCCCATGCCGTTGTGTTTAGGGTATTTCTTACTCCCTGTTTTCCTGTTTCTGTTGTTGCATGTATCTCTTTATGTAGAGGATGGTGAGCAGCCAGTGGAGGAGTGACTCTGAGGAGCCGCGACTGTAGTTAGGATGCTTAGTTATAGTTGTTAGTCTTGTTTAGTTATTTCAGTTTGTTTCCGTGATGTATCCGGAATTTTGGTTATACCAGCTCTGTATGTGACATCGGGGTTGGGTTTTTCTTTATCTGTCATGTTTATCTTTTATTATTTTAAAACCATGTTATTTCCGCATTGTTTTGTGGAGATGTCAAACCTTTTTATCCAAGTTTTATTTTAATCAATTAAAGGCATGTTTTTATATTACCTTTTTTAAGTAAATGTTTTATATTAACATGCGAGGTAGAAGAGTGTTACAGTATTCATGGCTGAAAGGAATGCAAGAACAAGTAGTTAATCCTTATGTTACATGAGACACGGTCTTTAAAGGAAATGTTGTGACAAGAAGTGATATTTTTGTATAAATGCAATAAATGAATCTTAATAAGGAGTATCTCTATTATTTTTCAATACAAGCAAAAGGGTGAGGAGATTAGGGTGATGGTCGAATTTGAGCATAAGAACAAGGAAAAGATTTTTGGTGTTTTCATGAAATAATGCTAGGTAGGAAAGATACAAATGAAAGGAAATAACTTAAGAGGGATTAGAGATAGTCATGGATCATGAAGTATATACTTCAAAGATGATGAAGAATGGAGGAAGAAATAATGAAATGATCAAGAACTTTCAAGAACCACTTTGAGTTCTATGAGAACTTAGCAGCTTTTTGTGAACAAAACGAATAAGAACATAATTAGGTCACTAAACAAAGGGGGCTACACAAAATTGGAGAGATATTTTGGGGTCCAAAATATCTTGGGACATATTGGGAATTTGTTGGATAAGTTGAGGGTAATTTGGACAATTCACATGGATTTCTAGATATTTTGTTCAAAATATATAGATATTTTGTTGGATGGTCATGATGACTATGGTGACTCACTAGATGACTCACTAGGGTGAGTTGTCCAAGTTGAGTCATCATTCCTATCCTATGGCACACCTCTGCAGATCTATTTCCAGCTCCGTCGTTTTACCTGATTAGGGTTTTCGATCGTTTTTCTTCAAGATTCTCTCGAATAAAAGATAATATTTTATTTTTGAGCGAAAATTCTAGAAATAGACTTTATCATTATTTTAATTTCAATTTGATTCATCACTTCTATCCTCTGGCACACCTTTGCAGATTCGTTTCCAGCTCCGTCGTTTTACCCGATTAGGGTTTTCGATCGTTTTTCGTCAAGATTCACCCGAATAAAACATAATATTTTATTTTTGAGCAAAAATTCTAGAAATAGACTTTATCACTAAAATAATGATAAAATCTAAAATTTTTCAGTTTCGGGTCAAATTAGGGTTTTTTTGACCTGTACAAAATTATACTGTTAGGGAAAACGCATACCGGTTTCCGTCTTAGTTTTAAACCCAAAATTTCATTGTAACTTCCCATGATATGATAGGTTCCAACTATGATTTTTTTTCTTTCTAAAAATCGTTTTCTGGATCCCCGGTAATAATATAAAATATAATTACCGGTCAAAAGACGAGAAAACGGGGTGTTATACTGACAATGCAATTTTCCTGGAGGTGGTTGGTGGCAGGAACAAGAAGGGCCACATATATGGTTTGGGAGCCCTGGGAGATGAGTATGTGGCCTCTGCCACACCATCTTCTCAGTCAGTACATGACCCTACACCGGACGTCATCGGGCTCATCTTCGACCTCAACGTTGGGCTCGTTATTCAGCTTGCAGACAGGGTGGCTGCTCTGGAGAGGGAGAGGGAGCTCTTGTACCAACACTTGGGATTCAGACCCGGCGGATCTGGTTCCCTCCCTAAGGACGCTGCTGCTTCGGGTACCCGTGCTGATGTACCTACTGTTCCCGATGACCCATCCGTTCCCCCGACCTATGGCCAGCAGCATGATATAGATGATCATGAGGCCGATGATGATTGCCCCCCCCCCCCCCCCCCCCCCCAACAACACACACCCCACTCACACTACTAGATTAATTGATTTAGCGACCGAATTTGAAATCGGTCGCTATTTATTGACAATTTGTAATTATTTAAATTTTGACAGGATTTATTTTTATATATATTATTAGAGTTTTCAGTTTTTTAATTTATTTTAATTACATGGTTTATTTTTTAAAAACAACAATTTATATATATATATATATATATATATATATATAGCGACCGAATTAGCTCGGTCGCTAAATTTGGCACCAAATTAAAATGGTAATAAAAAAAGATACAATTAGCGCCCGAATTATTCGGTTGCTAACACGGTCGCAATTTGGTACCAACACTTAGCGACGGGTTTTTTTTTTTATAAGTTAGGATCGGTGTTTTTGGGTCGCTAATTACAATAGCGTCGCTAAACAGCTATTTTCATGTAGCGAGATGAATTCAACAAAAAAAATGAGAGAAAGATGACGCCAGCTATAACATCCCTAGCTGCTCTATGGATTGACTACTGTCCCCACAAACTAACACGGGTCTTTTCAGCGTACTTTGTCCTCACTCACACACACACTTCCTGAGAAAACTTCCTAGGAGGTCACCCATCACAAAATTGCTCCAAGTCTAGCACGCTTAATTGTGGAGTTCTTAAGTGATGGGCTCCCGAAAAGAAGATGCATCTTGTTGGTATAGGTAGTACTAATCAATTCATATAAGCCATTCTTAACTGTGTAGTCCCAAACTTACACAGTCTCAGGATCCCTCTCATTCGGGTGTGTAATCGGTTTATTCATGTGTCCCTTCGCCTAGAAGCCTGCCAGGAGCCGCTCCTTGTCCGTGTCTTCTTGCACCGGCGACCACTTCCCGCCCTCGTCAACCTTGAGTGTCACATGCCCACCAGCTTCCGCTTAATTCATCCCCGAACCACACCGTACTGAGAGGGTGTCGCTCTGATACCATTTGTAACATCCCTGACAGCTCTATGGATTGACTACTATCCCCACAAACCAATACGGGTCTTTTCAGCGTGCTTTGTCCTCACTCACACTGGGAAAACTTCCCAGTAGGCCACCCATCCCAAAATTGCTCCAAGTCTAGCATGCTTAAGTGTGCAGTTCTTAAGTGATGGACTCCCGAAAAGAAGATGCATCTTGTTGGTATAGGTAGTACCAATCAATTCATATAAGCCATCCTCAACTGTATAGTCCCAAATCTACACAGTCTCAGGATCCCTCTCATTCGGGTGTGTAATCGGTTCATTCATGTGTCCCTCCGCCTAGAAGCCTACCAGGAGCCGCTCATTGTCCGTGCCTTCTTGCACCGGCGACCACTTCCCGCTCTCGTCAACCTCGGGTGTCACATGCCCACCAGCTTCCGCTTAATTCATCCCCGAACCACACCGTACTGAGATATGTGTCGCTCTGATACCATTTGTAACATCCCTGGCTGCTCTATGGATTGACTACTGTCCCCAAAAACCAACACGGATCTTTTCAGCATGCTTTGTCCTCACTCACACGCTTCCTGGGAAAACTTCCTAGGAGGTCACCCATCACAAAATTGCTCCAAGTCTAGCACGCTTAACTGTGGAGTTCTTAAGTGATGGTCTCCCGAAAAGAAGATGCATATTGTTGGTATAGGTAGTACCAATCAATTCATATAAGCCATCCTCAACTGTATAGTCCCAAACCTACACAGTCTCAGGATCTCTCTCATTCCGGTGTGTAATAGGTTCATTCATGTGTCCCTCCGCATAGAAGCCTGTCAGGAGCCGCTCCTTGTCCGTGCCTTCTTACACCGACGACCACTCGCCGCCCTCGTCAGCCCTGGGTTTCACACCAGCAAGGGGGTGAGATGGGTCACGTGACTTTTTAATTGCAAAAGTAATCTGGATGGTTAAATTGAATCCAATGGCTATGATTGAAAGTTCTCATTTCTCATAATAAAAAAGAGTTCTCACCTGATACCCTCCACACACACACACACACACACACACACACACACAAGCTAAAATACCATTTTGGTCCCTTAACTTGTCTCTGTTGACCCAAGTTAGTCCTCTCCGTCAATTAGTCAACAACGGTGTTAACTTTTTGAGGACCAGGATGAAACTCATTAACAATTTAAAGGACCAGCTTGAAACTCGTTAACAATTTAAAGGACCTTATTTGAAACTCATTTAAAACATAAGGGATCAAATTGAAACTTATTTAACATTGTTACTAACTTCATTGATGGAAATGACTAACTTGGATCAACAGAGATAAGTTAAGGGACCAAAATGGTATTATAGCCACACCCACACACCCACACACACACACACACACACACACACACACACACACACACACACACATATATATATATATATATATATATATAGGGGAAATATCAAGTGAGAGAGCCTTATTTATATGAGAGTGAGAGGATTATATCATAGCCATTGGATCAAATTTTAAACGGTCAAGATTAAACCACAAAGTCATGTGACTTTTTTAAGTGGTCATATGACATTTTTAAATCATGAAATAACTTTTAATCCTATCCATCCATGTATGGTTGTATGGCCCAGATTTACCTCTCTCACTCTCATATAAGAAAAGGCCTCTCACTAGATATGCCCCCATATATATATATCACACAAGTATGTATGACAGACACAAATTTATAAATTCCTCAGGTGAGTTTCTCTCCATTTTGAAATGGGATCCTCTAAAAAGAAGGAAAAGGAACCATAAGTTTCACTAGTGTGTGCTCGTTTGTTATTTTATTTTATTTTATTTTCCTGGACCAAATATAAGCTAATTGAATTGAATAGAAGAATAGACTGAATAGCTCTTTAATTAAGAAAGTGGTGCATTTAGTATCTTGTATTAAAAAATTGAACCGCGACATATTCAACAAAGGCCATGCACTAGGATTTGTCTCATTAATATATTCGTATATCAATTAATAAAGTAAAATCTGATTATATCAAAGAAAGAATATATGTTTTGAAAAATAATGTCCCTATTGGTATGGATCTCATTAGATTTGGTTTGCTTTAAAAAGTCCATCACAATATATTTTAACACGAAAAGTATTACTAGTAATATCACTGCCCTAATAGAAAGCAACACTTGCACTATTAAATAAGTTGAACTCAAATGGAATCGTAGCAAATGTATAGAAGTATTTAATTGATATGTATAATTAGTATAAAAAAAGTTTATATTGCATTAAAAATATTTGATTTTTATTATCATTATTTTAACAGTCGCACATATAATAATTTGTGATTAATTAATGATACAATTTAAGAAAATTATATTGACAGTAGATCAAAATTAATTCTTAAATAAGTATTAATATAAGCAAGAATCTGATCAAAAAATATACATCTAAGCAAGAATTTTGGTGGATAAATTAATGCAAATACCTCTGCACGGGTTGACAGTTGTTGAATGGGAAAAACTTTCATAGAGGAGCGACAGATTCCAGACGAGGGACCAGATCGTTGGTTGTTATTTTAGGGAGCAAAAGAATTTCATTGCAAAAAAAAGTAGTTAGTCATGTTAAAATATACTAAGATCATAACTAAATTTTACCTATAATATAAAGGGTAAAGGCCCATTTTGATCCCCGACAAAAAATACGGTGCCCATTTCAGTCCCTGACACAAAAAAATTACCCTGTTAGTCCCTCAATTACTAACGTGGGACAAGTTAGTCCTAACAATTACTTTGGGACATTATAGTCCCTAACAATATTTAAAGTGAGACTAATTAGTCCCTAACAATTAGTATCGTGGGACATTTTAGTAACGAACACTGACTAACGGAAGTCACGTAGGGAATAACTTGTCCCACGTAGTAATTTTCAGGGACTAACGGGGCATTTTTTTTTTGTCAGGGACTGAAATGGGCACCGTATTTTTTGTCAGAGATCAAAATGGGCCTTTACCCTAATATAAATATAAACTAGAGCAAAAGAATCATTTAATTTCCTGACAATTTTTGAAGTACTACTTTTCGTTTATGAGAAAAAAAATTCACTAATAAATAGTTCCTGAGAATAACAAATGATGGATACATTAGTCCTTCCATTTGTCTTCGTCCTGAATACACTATTAGAGTATTGATTGTGTCGTTAGTGTATACAGGTATCTAGACAACAGTCTCGGCATGCAGAATAGGCCATGAGAACAATTATGTAATGACTCCACAAAGTCCCTAACTATTATTTAAGTAATCCAATATAGTCCTTAACAATTTCTATCGTGGGACAAATTAGTCCCTGCATGTTGCAATCAACACACCACATGCACAAGATGCACCATACCACCAGATGCATCAACACATGTCACACATTTGAGTTTGACGAATATATGGGCACACTGACGATACACATCAACACTGTAATGGTGTCTTTAGGACGGGGGCAAATGGAGAGACTATTGCGTCCCTCTTTTGTCATTGTCGAGAACTATTAAGTGAGTTTTTTTTCCTCTCTGGGACGAAAAGTAACACTAAAAAATTGTCAGGAATTTAAGTTGGTCATTACTCTATAAACCATTCAAAATTAAAATTTCTATTCTAGAGAGGATTTTATTTGACCACTGTTTCTAACTAAGAGGTTGGAATACCTCACTAAGGTCCCGTTTGGGTAAACAATTTATTTATATGCTTATATAAGAAAGACTGATGTGAAAAGCTTTTATGTCAAAGGCTCCTTTTAAATTAAGTTTTTAGTGTTTGGAAACAAACTTGAAAAATCACTTTTAAAATCTATAAAATATGTGAAACAACTTCCTGTACAAGCTTTGACACAAAGTTTTTTAATAAGTAAAAAAATTGACTTATCAAAATAAGCTAAAAACAATTTTTTGGAGTCGATAAGTTACTTATTTAAACTTATCCAAACACTTTTTCTTCTTTTATATATAAGCATTTATAAAGAAGCTCTAATAAATTGTAAGTTATACTATCCAAACATGACCTAACAAAACGTTGGGAAAATGATGTTATGAAATGATGTTATGCTTTTATACTTTAAAGTGTGTGCAACACTTCTATCATCTATGTAAATTTTGCCCAAAGTCATCTCTATTTCGTTGTTGATATTTTTTCATTTTCTAATAACTACCATGGTTTTTTATTTGTTGAAAATTGAGGACATAAACTTCTTAAAGAACACGTCTAACTATATAGTACATGTTTGGTTATGATTGTTTCAAACGCAAACGGTCATTCTCTCTGTCTCGAGGTAAGTGAAGGCAATTTTTTTTTTCAAACCTCCAATATGGAGCTTTCAGTGAACGTCTGGTTGGTGCTAAATGGAATCTTAAACAAACATACTAATAGTGCTAGTTTGATTTAGATTTTGGGTAATCCAAAATCACATTTGATTTTAGCAAAAGTGATTTTAGAATTATGTAGGTATTTGTTTTAAATTTTGCTTCTAATAATAAAATCGATTTTGAGTTGGGTAAAATTCATTCTAAGATAACCAAATTAAAAACTCCTAACTTTTTCGTTGAGTTGTTTTTAGATAAATAAAAGTATTTATTCAAAATACGTCTAACTTCAACATTACAATAAAATATCCTTCTAGAAAGATAACTTTTTGATTAAGTATAATTAATTTTAGGTGTGAGACCCACAAAATTTTTTAATTTTACATTTCAAAGGTGATTTTATATTATCCAAATAAAATAAATTCTTCTAAAATCACTTTTAAAATATCATTACCAAATACAAATAAATTTTTTAATCTCAATTTTTTCAAAATCAATTTTTTTAACATGAATTCTTAAAGTCAATTCTATCTACATTTAAAACAAACGATTGTATGTCAATATTTATTTTACTATTTTCTTTAATATTAAAGTAAGTGGCGTTTGAGTTAGTCTCCTCAATCAATCTACTTCTTTTGTCCCATTAAAGATAGACTAATTATGTCTAGATTAAGGGATTTATAAAAATATCTTTTGTAATCTGATTCGAAGTCATTAACATAGAAAAGATTTTAACATCTAATCATGTATTTACCACATATTATGGCACCAATGTACGGAATTATTGCTTTCACGTTTGGCAGCAAAATATTTATGGAATTGTCACTGCAAATTGGGATGGCAAAACGGGCTGGTTGAATGCTAAAAGTGAGTTGCAAATCACACCCCGTCCCATTTAGCGATGGGTTGGCGGGTTGACCCGCCAGAAAAAAGAAAAATACAAATTTATTAAGTTTTTATTTCTCTAAAACATCTTTAAATCAATCATGTTTTAACTTGAAGATCACACTCTCTCTCGTATGATTAATTTCTTTTATATACAATTTTACTATTATAATATTGAGAAAAAATATTTATTATTTATATTCGCTAGAGTTCTATTAATAATATTTGAGTAATGTTACAATTTTTAAACATCATAAACATAATAATAATATAGTAAAACAAATATTGTATGGTTATGTGTATGTAGGCCTAAAAATTTTTTTAAATTAATATAAAAATAAAATAAAAAGAAATAAAAAATGAAAGTTGACCTGAAGGGTCAACCCGCCCCACCCTCGCCCCATTTTCTTGAGGGGTTAGGCGGGAAGGGTTGGTGGGCTGGAAAGTGTAACCCGCCCCACCAAAAAAGACGTGTTAACGAGTTGGGCCGTCGGATCCAACCCGTTTTGCCACCCCTAACTGTAAACATGATTTTTCCACTAGTGACATAAAATCAAACATACACTAAGGCTCTAGCTATTATAAAATTACAATTGACAAATTTAATCACATATTATTATCTAATTTATTTTTAACTTTTGTTTTTTTTTTTGAATAAAGCCAGCTTAAGGCATTTCATTCATAACAATGTCTCTAATACAAGTAGGAGCATAATCATAATGAAAGGGGCTAGCACCTAAAATAGAAGCCCTAACAAGAGTACGAGCTACTAAATTAGCTTGTCTCTTAACAAACTTAACTTGGAAGTTATTAAAGGAAGATATGATTTCTTTAGAATGAGAAATGATGGAACCAAACTCAATGATGTTTGTTTTACCATTCTCCATAGCATCCGCCACTTGCTTGAAATTAAGCTCAAAGATCATCTTATTTTTAACTTAATTGAAATTAAGTTTTTAATGTGAAGAAACTATAATTCCAAAGGATCAGTTTATCTCATTGTTTTGAAAACTGGACCGACTAGCAGGTTCGACCGGTTGGATTGGGAACCGATCAGGTGTTCAGTCTATCAACCCAAAAAACTGACTGGTTTAAGAACTAATGAGAATCAGTCAAACTGGTTCAAAATCGTTGACAATCAGTCAAAAATTCGATGGTGAAAATCGATTTGAACTGGTTATTTTTTTCCTCAATACTTTTTACAATTATATCTTTAAGTTATAAAAATATATTTTTTTAGTCAAATAAAGGTCCAATGATAAATTATAAAAATACATATCCATGAGTTTTTATTATTTATCCTTCTTCATTAATTTTTTATCTTATGAAATATATAATATGATTATTTATGTTAATTTAGAATTTGATATGTCTTAAGTTTTTTTACAAAATATAATATATAATATTAAACATACATTTAATCATCACCGGTTCGACCATAGTTTAATTACGATTAAACCATTGAACCTTGAAACAATATCTTCACTAATTCAATGATCGGTCCGATTTTTAAAATATTGTTTATTCATGGAGGATCACATAATATATATGGATTCAGATCCTAGTTATGCTATTGACTTGGGCTAAATTTTTTTTAAAAAATTATTCATGAATTCTTTAATATCATCGACCGATGACTTGCATCTAACCAGATATAAGAGGTAAACTAATTTTTTTCTTTATAAGCCAACTATATTGATATGGAGTATTTGGGGTACTCAACCCATTTACATTATAACCACAAAGCTTCAAGTGTAAATAAGATACTGAACCTTGTGTAGAAACAATATCATCTTTACATTTGTCCATTGACCAGAAAATAGCTAAACCAAGTTACAACAAAATCTACCAAAATAAGAGGTAAACTAATTGAGTTTCTCATAATTAACTAAGGGGGGAAATTGGCATCAATGTAAGTGAAAGGATAGGTCAGGTTCTAAGCAACAGTGGAGCTCGATCAACAGCTCAGGTTACATTGATCAACAAAGAAAATGTGATTTTGGAAGGAGTGGATGTGGGGCTACGAGAATTTGAAACCTCGGTAGTCTCAGGATCACCTTCCTCTTTTTCAAGTGGGAACCGTATGGTGTCCTCAAGGAGGAGACCGTTACCCGGGTCAAGTGGATAAGGGATGTTGGATCTGCTTGGGGCTGCGAGTGTTGACCAAGTTCCAGATTCACAGTCATATCAGGTAGGAGGCTCCTTTGGAATCTCAGATAGTGATATTAGGAGATGTAATAGGAAAATTGTTTTATCAGTAAATGGTAGTCAGGGACAAAAAATTGGGGTTTATGTAAGGAGTTAGGTGTAACATACATAGGGAAGGATGAAAATATGGTAAACTTAGTGGAGGAGATGGAAATTAGAGACAAGGCTGTCAAGGAGGGCAATGGGGTATAGAGTAGTTAAGTATGAAATCAATATAAGGGGATTAGGGGTAGGTTGAAGAAGGAGAAGATCAAATCAATGATCAGGGAGGAAAAGTTGGATTTTATAGCCATACAAGAAACCAAATTGGAGGAAATAAATAGTGCACTTTGTCAATATTTGTAGGGAGACAATGATTTCGATTCGGTGTTTTTACCAGCTAAGGGAAGATCAAGCCGGCTTTTAAGTTTGTGGAGTGGCACACTTTTTAGTCTGGTCTACAAATTCTTCGGGAAAGATTTTATTGGGGTGTGTGGAACTTGGTTGAGTACCAACAAGTGTTGCACGATTGTCAACATCTACTCTTCATGCTTGATGAGAAGAGGAGTTTGTGGAGTGACCTCACAATGTAAAAGAGAGGCTTTGGAGGTGAGTTTTGGTGTCTGCTTGGTGATTTTAACTCAGTAAAAAATAGGGTAGAGAGGAGAGGATGCATCTCAAACTCCCAAGATGCGCAGAATAATGAGTTCCAGAACTTCATTAGTGACTTGGAACTTATTGATCTGCCTGTTCTTGGAAACAGGTTTACTTCGTTCAAATCGAATGGCTCCACAATGAGCAGGTTGGATAGATTTCTATTGTCTGAAGGATGGGTGCGCCTATGGAACTTGTCAGCACAGTGGATTGGTAAAAGAGACATTCAGACCATTGTCCGATATTACTGCAAGGAGAAATAGTAAACTGGGGTCCTAAACCTTTCAGGTTCAATAACTGTTGGTTAGAGCATAAGGATTTCAATTCTTCCGTGGTGTCAAGCTGGGAGGGCTTAAAGGTCGAGGGGTGGAAAATTGACTCCTTCAGAGAAAAACAAAGATTACTAAATGAGAAGCTAAAGGTTTGGAATATGGAGGTCTTTGGTAATTTAGACACAACAATTTCTAAACTAGTTGATGAGCTAAATGCCTCGGATGAGGCCGCGTGCAATAGGAGGTTGGACGATGAAGAGGTCGGTAAAATGAGACAAATAACTAACGACCTCTATCAAAAAACGCCTCTTAAAAAACAATTTGTTGCATCAGAAGTCGAGGTTAAAGTGGTTAAGGGCGGGAGATGCCAACTCATCCTTCTTTCACTCTTATGTCAAATTCCGAAGAAGAAGGAACAACATCTCAGCGATTCTAGTTGGTGAAAGATGGTGTGAAGGAGTGGCAAATGTTAAGAGCGAGATAAAGAGTTATTTTCAGGAAGTGTGTAATGCCTAGTTTTAATTAACACTATAATGATTAAAATAGGGATTTTCACAAAGCATTTTTGAAATGTCTCCTTTGAAAAACGAAGATTTGTTTGAAATCGGAAAACTTGATAAACAGTTTATAATATCAAAACTTAATTCAAACCAATTTCTTGGTCTCTGGTCTTACATCAACTGCCAAGGGCGAAAAAATAAAAACTTCAACTATAATAAAGACTTAAAAATTATAGATGCTGTAATCCGAAATTGATTTTCATAAATACGCGAAAGTTTTCATTAGTAAAATAAAATAAACATAAAGTCATAAAAACAGGAAATTGCCATCACGGCTGATACATCAAAGTTTCCCTTAATATATATACAACACAAAATAAAAGAGGATTCTCAAGAATATCTCTCCAGCACGGGATCCTCCAAAAAAAGAAAAAGTCCACGTGATGCATCATCAACCATTAGTCATCTCGGTCTCATGTACAGTGTGGCCATTAGAATCAGCTACTCATATACACAAGAAGAAAGAAGAAATGCATATGGAGGTAAGATTCTATGCCAAGCTCATAACGTAGATATGGGTATGCAGCGACAAACAAACAATCAAGTGGATACATATAATTAAGGAAATTTTTATAAAATACATATATACGATTTCAGAAAAAGCTAAGACTCGAATGCATGCCTAAGACATCGACCCAACTTTGCTCCAGGAGACTATTGTTGTCATAATGTTCTGTCAGGATAGCATTCAGGTAATATGCGTAAACAACTCGGTGCACAAGTCCCAATTGGAGTACGCTAATAGCCATCTCCGCGGTCCTTTCACATGAGAGTACTTAACATCTGAATAATATTTAGTTCAGTGGAGTGTCAAGATAGCCCTGCTGTCCAGGTCTCCACCGGCGTAGTGCAGCTGTACACTGAACCATTGGCAGGATCCACGCCTGACTATCCACGAGGTCTTCGTGGCCCCCACACAGTCCTCTAATATCCTATAAATAGGTGTCTATGCTTCCAGAACGACAACGACTATGATTAGGTTGGAATGTTGTCCGAGGACACAAGGTAGGAACTAATACGTCCCAAAGCGTCGGTATCAATATAAAAATAGTTATTGATAAGAGTTGAGCTCGAATACATCATTGACCAAAATTATCCTTTTTAACTCAAATTCATTTGAATACTTTAAATTAAAGCTTTCTTAGGCTAAAATTATTTAATTTAGAGTACGAGCATCAATAAAATGATTCAACCCGATAAACAACCATTGTGACCCATTTTGGATAACATATATAATAATAGTTACAATTAATATTTGATACTTAAATTTAAATAAAATCCATAAATTTAAAACATCCAAAAACGAATAATTTGAAAGTCCTTAACTATTGAATAATTTGGCCTATTCATTCCAAAAATTCTTCAATACTATATAATAAATTAGTTTCGAGCCCAAGACTTAACAAAACATAAATAAGGATAAACCTTGAGGTTGAATTATTAAATTCAAGAAGTAAGAATTGATACCAACTAAAAATATATACATTCCAACACCTCCCGAATCTGAGTTTGGAAACAAATGCAATTCACAAAAGTCCCTAAACGACTTAACGATCGGACATAAGGCTTATACTTAGAGCCCAGTTACTTGGAATTATATACAACGCTTAACGTACGCAGTTTATGAAGATAAGTAAGATTCTCGAATTAGAATCTTACGCCAGTTCAATTAGATCCAATTTAGCACAACGCTAAATTAAATCTAAATAGATATAACTAAGATCCTAAAATTACACAGATAATCACAACATTAAATATTAAGCAAGCATACTAAGATAATTCCCAATATTCCTAAGCAGTTATACTAACCCGCATTAACCACATACTACACCTAACATAATATCTTCCCCCACCTTAAAGTGACGTTTGAAATCTTTCAAGCACTTGTCAGAAATGCAGTCAGTTCCAGTCAGAGTTCCCAGAGAGTAATTTCTGCTTCCCCAGAGCAAGTACGAACATGAACGACAACCCAGAGTGACATCCAAGAATGTACAACAATCAGACAATTCCCAAAATCAATTACTCATCATCAACACTATATATATAATTCCCTGATATACTTAATTTCTCAAAAACCTTGTTGATTTAAATCAAAACAGATTTGGGAAAAAAGTAATTTAACAAAAGATTGGCAAAATTGGTTTAGGGAAACACTTAATCATGCTCCCAATTTTAGGAAACACCAATTCATTTCAGATTTTGAGAACTAAAGTCAAAACCTAGGGTTAGGGTTTAAAATTCAATTTGGGCCTTTTGAATCTAGAAGTGGTTAAGGTAAAACACTTACCCAAGATGAAGAGGTAAGAAAACATGGTGGCTAGAGATGGTCCGTCCGGCGCAGCGGCAGCGGCTGAGGACAGTGGTAGTGAGTTTTCTAAAACATCCATGAACTAAAATAAAAGGAAACATCATAGAAGGAGAGAATAAGTTCAAGGAGAAGAAAAAGGGAACTTGAATGAGCAAGAAAGGGTGGAAAACCACCATAAATGGCGACCAAACGCACCTTACGCGGTAGAGATAGCGGCAGCACGACTGGGCAGACCCGGAGCCGCGCAGCATCGTGTTCTAGCGGTCCCTCCACGTCCCGTGATGGCCGGCGGTCATCCAAGGGCGGCGCACGACTGGGTGATGTGAGAAGGAAGAGAGGTTTGGAGATGGAGAAAGAAGAAGAAGGTGAGATGGAAGAGATGAAATGGTTAGCTGCAGAAGAAGAAATGTAATCGTGAAAGAAGGAGAGAGAAGAAAAGAAAAGGGGAAAAAGAACGATATAGGGAAGGGAAACGTGGAAGATTGTGAACCATGTAAGGAAAGTAACACAAAAAGAACCCCTTTTATTTTTCTGGTGCTAAAAATTTCCTTTAGAGACTATGAAAATAATCTTTCTTTAACCAAAATAATTTTACATTGTATTTTTGTAAACAAAGAATAGTAGCTTAATGCTACTGTCTAGCAAGCGTGCACACCCTGTAACAACATAGTGTTAACACACTCAGTAAAATCTTTTAAATGAGTAAATAAAATTACTCAAGCCAAATAACATTAAAATAAACATAAAAATAAACTTTTAGAAAATCAGTTACTCTTAATAAAGAAATTAAACATATAAGCAAATCAAATCAAATAAGTCAAAACACATAAAAATAAATATTTAACTAATTAATAAAACTAGTTTTTAAATAAACACATATACTAATTTTCAGAATGTTACAAAGTGTACAGTGAGGATAGCAGGCAAAGACCAGTTCTAGAATGAATTGACTTTAGGTGCCTTTCCTCGAAGGACAATTGTCTTTTAACCGCTCCATTCTCCCATGGTGAAATAAAGGAGGCAATCTGGAGCTGTGATAGGGATAAGAGTCGTGGACCGGACGGATTCAATTTCACCTTCCTTAAAAAGTTCTGGTCTTCCATAAAAGAGGAGGTGAGGCCACTGGTTGTTGAATTTTATACCAACTCAAAGATGCCAAAAGGAGTAAGTTCATCATGTGGATGTATGCCTTGACAGGTACATATATTTTGATGAATGACAAAAGCAATTTTAAGTCTAAAGGACTTATCTGCAAAAAGCGTGAAAAAGGCCAAACGATCAGTCAAGATTAGGCAAAGCAATCAAGAGGGGTAAAAAGGGAATTTTACTACTTGTATTGATTGTTTTAGAATAATCTGTAAATGGTAAGTAGGGTTTTCAATTTAATATGATCACTCACACACACACATATTTAACATGTGCTTTAAAAGATAAATCATGTTATTAAATAAATAATAACATGTGATTAAAACTGACAATTAAAATTGAGCTTAATTGGGCAACCTTTCCTTAATTGTCAAGTTTTTGAAAAACCACCTGATACGCACCATAATCGATTATGGAAATGCTATAATCGATTATGAGTCGTGGTTAAATGGCTTTAATGAGAGTTAATGAGTAATTATGATATTAAAGCCGTTGATTTCAAATTTGAAATATAATAACCGATTATTGAATCTGGATAATCGATTATGACCTTACTGACTTCCAATATGCTTCAACCGAAACCCTGTAATCGATTATGTAATCGATTATAGCCTTTTATGAAAGAGTCAGTAACAGTATAATCGATTAAGGTAATCGATTATCTTCTTTGGGGAAAAAGCAGTGAAGACATAATCGATTATGGTAATCGATTATGACCTTTCTGTCCAGACGCGCGCTTCATGGAAACACATTAAATAATCGATTATGGACTTTAGATAATCGATTATGATGCGGCTGAAATGCATTTTAAGAGGCTTGACCTAATTTCACTGAACCCTAACCTATTCTCTATAAATAGGTAGCCTGGCAGCCTTGGAAAAATGCCCCATCTACTACTCTCTTCTACTCTCTATTGTGCTTAAACTCTGATTACTATTTTCTTTTACTCTTGCACTTACACGTGATCATATTATTTTGAGAAACTTATACACCATATAGGTGTTGCTATTTGAGCTTCAAGTTGTATTTCATATCCGCACTTTTGAGTGCTTTCTCATTGTAAAACTTTTATAGTTTGTTTTTTTAAGTGAGTGTGATCTCACAAACGGTTTCTTGAGGTTCTTGCACAAGGGATAGTACGTCCTGTGATTGTGTTAAGAATTCTCTACTTTGTAAAGGTTCTAGCTGCGCCTGTTTAAAAGCTAGTGTTTGAGGCTCTTACACAAGGGATAGTATGTCCTAAGATTTGTGTTAAGGGTTCTCTGAATTGTAAAGGTTCTAGTTGATCCTGTTTAAAAACTAGAGTTGATTGAAATCCCTTGGTCGTATTGCCTTGGGGACTGGACGTAGGCCACGTGGGTAGTCTGTGGCCGAACCAGGATATATCGCTGTGTCAATCTTCTTATCCCTATCTCTTTTACTTTTGTTTTGCCTTTTGCAAAAACGCTTTTACTTGCACGCGACAACGATTTAATTTGAAAATAATATTCATCCGCTGCAAATTCTATTTATACTTTAAAAAGGGTTTCGAGTTATCGAAAAGTTTTCATTTTTTAATTAAAACCCAATTCACCCCCCTCTTGGGTATGGTTGCCACGGCCAACAAGTGGTATCAGAGCTTCGGCTCTGGTTAGTAGCTTAATAGCTTCGAGTTAAGATCCTGTTGGCAACCCTTTTAAAAAGTTTTCCAAAATGTATGGTTTTGAAATTGACAAACCACCATTCTTTGATGGTGAGAATTTCATATATTGGAAAATGAGAATCGAAATTTTTATGCAGTCAATTGATGTTGATTTATGGGATATTGGAGTCCATGGATTATTCTTAAACCCAAACAACATCAGACTGAGTTTGATAAAAACTGTTTTTGCTTGAATCTCAAAGCTATGCAAATTCTTCGGAATTGTTTGTGCGATGATGCTTATGAGAAAATTAAAGATTGTGATTGTGCCAAGGCTATTTTGAATGTGCTTGATTATAATTACCTTGTCACTAACACTTTTAAGAATGAAAGCAATAACAGGAAAGGGCGAAATTCAATGGAGGAAGAACATCCTCAAGAACATGCCAAGAAAAAGGACCATAAAAGCAAAAAGCTATTGGTCAAGAAAATTCAAGCTACTCTCCAAGAGACTCAAAGAAACTTGGAGGTAAACGATTCTGAACTCAAATCATTAAATGATAAATGGCTATGTGCATACAATGAGTTGTATGATGATTTGATAAGTTTAGAAAATCATAACTTAAGTTCATTGAAAAGCATTTCATTGATTGAAAGAGATTTGGAAATTTTGAAGAAAGAATATGCTTTTCTTAGTAAAGAAAATCTTGTGAAAGTTGAATTCTCTTCATGTTTTGAAAATTGCAAAATCCTTGATAATCAAGTTGAAGAGTTATTCCATGAAATTACTACAACAAAAGGTTTCACATGTGTACATCCCTCGTATGAAATAGAAGATGCAACTCGTGCCAACTATGATTCATCTAATGTTAAACATGACTTACACCAAAGTCATAGTCATTCTATAGTTGAGTATGAAAATTGTTATATGACAAATAAAAAGGATGTAATATGTAATTTCTGTGGAAAGTTAGGACACATTTCTCATATGTGCATCTATAGGAAAAACTCTTGTATGAGAAATAAATTTGTTTGGGTGCCTAAAGGTGCAAATAGCTTGTCCACTAACCCGCAAGGACCCAACATGAAATGGGTACCAAAAAGTTTCTCCAGCTCTTCAAATTTGCAGGAAAAACTAAAAATTGATAAACAATCTAGTTTGGAAATGGAGGTGACATCAAGAGGAATGCTTCACAAGTTAGAAAATGCAATTACCACCAAAAGAAGTAAATGTATCTTGATGAACAACTCAAACAAGGTAGACAATGTAAGAGGTAGACTCAAGATCAAGCGAAAGTGGGTAAGAAGGAATAGTCTTGAAAATTCACGCAACGAGGTAACTTTACCTTCTACTTCCTATACATGCTTAAATGCAAAACTTGTTAAATGGAGGTATGTTGATAAAGATTGTTATATCAAATCAAGATATATTCCATGTGATAATCCCAACTTGAATATATTTGCTTGATTGTGGAACTGTGTGCTAAATGCCAAGAACATGCTTATATGTTGATTGATTATTATCTGAAGTATGGCATAAACAATTTGAATAAGTTACAAATTTTCCTTGTTATAAAATTTGAAAATCGAATGGGATAATCGATTATATAATCGATTATGCTTCCTCGATAAAACAGGGAAGAAAGTCAGAAACACTGCAATCGATTAAGATAATCGATTATCATATGAGCTTAAAATTTCGCAGAAAACAGTAGACACATAATCGATTATCGTAATCGATTATGCTACGAATTCTGGTATTTTTGAAAATATATATTTTTTAATCCAAAATCAAGTTTCTAATAAATGTTTCATTTTGATATGATATCTTATTTAATTTTATAATCACTCAAATTTGATTTGACATTAATTTGCAATGACTAATCCCATGGATCCAATAGTCATTGGATACCAAAGAATATCTCTTATAGCTTGATTATAGGAGTGCTTGGATCATAGGAACAAAATGGGACAAAGATCATACAAATCAGAAATTCAGGATCACAAGCATATGGGGACAAAAGATATTTCAAGGGAAGATATTTCAAGAGCAAAATTTAGATGCAAATAAGAAGCACCCTATATTTAATTCAATAAGTTTCTCAATCCTTAATCTCTTATGATATTCAATTTTGTGGATTGTTTAATACTTGTTGAAATTAAATGTGACTATGCTTTCTCCTATAAATAAAATGATATTTTGAAAAATTGTTTTTGAACGGGGGAGAAATATTTGCATGTTTAATAGAAATATAAATATACAACATTATATACTTGTCAAGGGGGAGATAAGCTAAATTCAGAAATGAATCTTATAAATTCATGCTTAAGGGGATTGCATGATTGAATTTTTTGAAACAACCAAACAACTTGCAGATATTCTTACAAAACCCCTATCAAAAGAAAGCTTCTTTTTCATAAGAACTGAATTAGGGATTTTGAATCATTCATGCATTTCTGCATAAACACACCTTGTTATTTGCTAATATGTTTATTAAGTGTGCAGGTAGAAAGATCATAATCGATTATCATAATCGATTATGCCAAAATAAAAGTTTCAGTCCACAAAACAGAGAAGCCATAATCGATTACCATAATCGATTATGCATCCACTGTCTCTTTGGGCAGCGTGGACAGGAAGACTATAATCGATTAGCCCAATCGATTAGCACAACAAAATCAGAAATCCAGTAGCAGACTAATCGATTACATAATCGATTAGTGTTCTTCAATGTTCATCAATAATCGATTCTATGATGAAGAACCCAGAAAATAATCGATTACCTAATCGATTATGTGAAGCAGAAGGGTTGGCGCCAAAACCACACGGGCAGGACCCAGCCAATCAGGAGCTGCCACGTTATCAAAATAATCGATTATGATGGTAAGATAATCGATTATTGTGCGACTTTATATGGTAAACCCGAACCCTAACGTCATTTTCTGCTTGTCTTTCACTGTTCACACGCCTCCATCTTCTATTTTCTCTGGTTTTCTGCTACAAAACTCATTTTTTTTTCAAAACTCTTCATCCTACTACACTCCTATCATCATCATGCCTCCCAAACACCAAAGAACAGCAGCGATCAATCCGGGTCCACTTACACAAGAACAAGTGGATAAATGGTTCACCAATGGGGATCAGTTAGCAACCTACATGAGCACCTACATTGGGAAAGAGATTCAGAAACCCCGTTTTCTGGACATTGAATGGATGCGGAAGAGCAACTTCAAATTTTTGGAGTATCTGGACTATGCAGAAATCACTGACTTTCTGTCTCAATCAGAGGATATCTACCCAGACTTGACTAAGGTATTTTACTGCAACCTTAGGCTAGTTGATGGAGTTTTAATGTCTGAAGTCTGTGGGAAACCCATTCGTCTCAATGATGAGGCATTTGGAAGAGTAGTTGGCTTGCCTTCTGAAGGCACCTATGCCACTGCCGAGGGTCCTGCTGCGGAACCCTTGGTAAATGAGTTTGCTAGAATTCAAGCAATCAGGGATGTCCTCACTGAGCCTTCTGATGCAATAGATAAAGAAATCACTGCTGGTCAGATGAAAGTGCAAAGCAGGTTGTTGCACTATGTGGTAGCTAGGCTGTTATTTCCTAGACGCCATAATTTTTCTCAGTTATTAAGAATGGATGTTGTTATTCTGTGGCTGCTGGAAAAGAAAAAGAAAGTGAACTGGGCTGGATTAGTCATGCAGCATATGTATGACAATAGGGGTGGTCCTGACTTGCCCTATGGTCATCTAGTGACTCGGATCTTTAAGCATGTTAGGGTTAACCTCACTGGAGAGGTTAAGTTGGATTACAAGAAGTTTCATGCTATGATGAAGGAAGGTACTATCAATCAGATGGGCATTGAGTTTTATGTTGATGATTGGGAATACAAACCCAAAGGATGGAAATGGCGTACAACTGAGCAAACCAACACCGGTGGAGCATCATCTTCACAGGCACCTCCTACTACAGCCTCACCAGAAATGATGGCCTTACTTGAGAGTATTCTAGCTGAGGTTCGGGTGAACACCACTGAGATACGAGCAAACTCTACGGCTATTCGTGAGCTCTCACTGGAAGTAAAATCCTTGGAGCGTAGAGTCACTGCATCTGAGGCCACTCCACTCCGTGGAACTCCACAGCCTCAGGTTGACTTGGACAGCAGCAGCAGCACTGATGATGGCACTGATGGTGATGATGATGTTGATGATGATGGTGGTAATGATGATGGAGGAGATGGTGGTGATGAGTACTATATATAGTACTATTTTATATTTAGTTTATACATTTCACTACTGTTTTTTGGGATGACTGTATATTTCTGGCACTTTAGCTTCCGTATGCACACTCTTTAAATTATCTATAACTATGATGTGTGGTTTACTATTTACATGCATGCCATGGCTAAATTTATCTCATGCTTAAAATGTTTAAATCTTGGTGGATGTATGCCATGTAATATTTACTTGCTTTTCCCGCTTTTTGATAATGCCAAAAGGGGGAGAGATATTTGAGTGCATGCTTAAGGGGGAGAATTTTGAGAATTTCAAAATATTGCATGAAGTGAGGGGGAGTTGAGCAAACGTTTTAAAACTCAGATATATATACTCATTGCTCTAACTCTATATTTTAGAAATTCCCTCCTGAGATGTTTGTCATCATCAAAAAGGGGGAGTTTGTGGATGTATGCCATGACAGGTACATATATTTTGATGAATGACAAAAGCAATTTTAAGTCTAAAGGACTTATCTGCAAAAAGCGTGAAAAAGGCCAAACGATCAGTCAAGATTAGGCAAAGCAATCAAGAGGGGTAAAAAGGGAATTTTACTACTTGTATTGATTGTTTTAGAATAATCTGTAAATGGTAAGTAGGGTTTTCAATTTAATATGATCACTCACACACACACATATTTAACATGTGCTTTAAAAGATAAATCATGTTATTAAATAAATAATAACATGTGATTAAAACTGACAATTAAAATTGAGCTTAATTGGGCAACCTTTCCTTAATTGTCAAGTTTTTGAAAAACCACCTGATACGCACCATAATCGATTATGGAAATGCTATAATCGATTATGAGTCGTGGTTAAATGGCTTTAATGAGAGTTAATGAGTAATTATGATATTAAAGCCGTTGATTTCAAATTTGAAATATAATAATCGATTATTGAATCTGGATAATCGATTATGACCTTACTGACTTCCAATATGCTTCAACCGAAACCCTGTAATCGATTATGTAATCGATTATAGCCTTTTATGAAAGAGTCAGTAACAGCATAATCGATTAAGGTAATCGATTATCTTCTTTGGGGAAAAAGCAGTGAAGACATAATCGATTATGGTAATCGATTATGACCTTTCTGTCCAGACGCGCGCTTCATGGAAACACATTAAATAATCGATTATGGACTTTAGATAATCGATTATGATGCGGCTGAAATGCATTTTAAGAGGCTTGACCTAATTTCACTGAACCCTAACCTATTCTCTATAAATAGGTAGCCTGGCAGCCTTGGAAAAATGCCCCATCTACTACTCTCTTCTACTCTCTATTGTGCTTAAACTCTGATTACTATTTTCTTTTACTCTTGCACTTACACGTGATCATATTATTTTGAGAAACTTATACACCATATAGGTGTTGCTATTTGAGCTTCAAGTTGTATTTCATATCCGCACTTTTGAGTGCTTTCTCATTGTAAAACTTTTATAGTTTGTTTTTAAGTGAGTGTGATCTCACGAACGGTTTCTTGAGGTTCTTGCACAAGGGATAGTACGTCCTGTGATTGTGTTAAGAATTCTCTACTTTGTAAAGGTTCTAGCTGCGCCTGTTTAAAAGCTAGTGTTTGAGGCTCTTACACAAGGGATAGTATGTCCTAAGATTTGTGTTAAGGGTTCTCTGAATTGTAAAGGTTCTAGTTGATCCTGTTTAAAAACTAGAGTTGATTGAAATCCCTTGGTCGTATTGCCTTGGGGACTGGACGTAGGCCACGTGGGTAGTCTGTGGCCGAACCAGGATATATCGCTGTGTCAATCTTCTTATCCCTATCTCTTTTACTTTTGTTTTGCCTTTTGCAAAAACGCTTTTACTTGCACGCGACAACGATTTAATTTGAAAATAATATTCATCCGCTGCAAATTCTGTTTATACTTTAAAAAGGGTTTCGAGTTATCGAAAAGTTTTCATTTTTAATTAAAACCCAATTCACCCCCCTCTTGGGTATGGTTGCCACGGCCAACACATCATTCATTGCCCTAGTCCCTAAGAGAGACAACCCCCATAGGGTATCAGATTTCAGGCCAATCTATCTTATTGGCATAATCCACAAGCTAGTCTCTAAGCTACTCACAACTCGCCTAAAGAAGGTTATTGGCTCCTTAATCTCCTCAAGCCAGTCTGCTTTTATCTCAAATAGACAACTTTTGGATGGGGTGTTAACCATCAGCGAGGTTGTGGACCTGGCAAGGACAAAGAAAGATGATTGCCTGATTTTTAAGGTCGACTTTGAAAAGGCTTTTGATTCGGTAAACTTGGGGATTCCTTAGATATATGATGGTTAAAATGGGTTTCAAATTTCAATGCTAAGTGGTTAACCTAGATGAAAGCCTATGTATTTAAAGGGGATGTCTCGGTGCTAGTTAATGGGAGTCCAACTGAAGAAGTCAGGCTACAAAATGGTTTAAGGCAAGGTGACCCTCTGTCTCCTTTTCTGTTTCTAATCGCAGCTGAAGGACTAAGCGGATTGATGCAAAAAGGTGATCATAAGCAAATTTGAGGGCTACAGCTTCCAACAATCGCATAGTGTTTCTCATTTACAATATGCGGATGACACTCTCTTAGTTGGTAAACCTTCCTTCGGTAACCTCTTGGCCATTAAGGCAGTTCTTAGGAGTATGGAATTAGTGTCTGGCCTGAAGGTAAATTTTCACAAGTGCTGCTTATATGGGGTTAATGTAGGAGGGGATTTCTTATCAACAACCTCCAATTTTCTGAGCTATAAAGAGGGGAGACTACATTTCACTTATCTTAGGCTCCCAATTGGGACTAACCCGAGAAAAGCATTTACATGGGAGCCAGTGGTGTCTATAATGAGGAAAAGGCTATCAAAATGGAAAGGGATGAACTTATCTTTGGGTGGGAGACTGGTCCGAATTAAATCGGTCTTTTCTAGCCTGCCCCTTGTATTTCTTCTCCGTCTTCAGGGTTCCTCGAAAAGTACTAAAAATCTTAATGGGAACCCAAAGATCTTTCCTATGGGTATTTGTGGGTCCATTAGGCGTATCTCCTGGGTAAAATGGAAAAAATTTTGCTCTCCAAAAGAGAAGGGTGGTTTGGGGGTTAGGGACCTCGATCTGTTTAATTTGAGCCTATTAGGATGGTGGTTCCTAGTTGAGAAGGAGACGTGCTGGAAATGGATAATCAGGTCTAGATATGGTGAACTGGGTAATGAGAATTTACATGGGAATTGGTCTCCTAGGAATTCCTCGCAATGGTGGCGGGACTTGTGGAGAATTGATCATAGTGATTTTGTGACTCCTTGTTGGTTCTCCATGGAGTTGCGAAGAAAGGTACGAAATGGCAAGGAAACATCTTTCTGGCATGAAGTTTGGTACGGTAATGAGAAACTAAAGGACCTGTTCCCTAGACTGTTATCACTGTTTGTAGATAAGGATTCAAAGGTGACTGAAATGGGATTTTGGGAAGGAACCAGCTGGAGGTGGAGGTGGAGGTGGAGGTGGAGGTGGAATTGGAGGAGGAACCTCATGGTGTGGGAGGAGGATCTCTTTCAGACTTTCAATGACACTTTGGTTAGAGCCTGCCTTAATATCTCGGAAGACGATTACGGGGTGTGGAAAGCTGAGGGCACCAAGGTCTATTCTGTAAAGTCGGCATACCGGGTTATTACAGGCTCGGTAAGGGGAAGTGAGTACTGCAAACAACCTAGACCTAGTCTTTAAAGACTTCTGGTCTTCTTGTGCTCCTTCTAAAGTGTTAGTCTTCTCTTGGAAACTTTTTCTAGATCGTCTAGCTACAAGACATAATTTGTATCTTAGATCAGTCGTACAGGATGTCTCCCAAACTCTATGTGTTCTGTGTGGGAATCCTCTAGAAAACCAGAGCATCTCTTTTTGGGGTGTATTTTCTCGGTTAAAGTTTGGACAAATATTTATTGCTAGCTAGGCTCACCTCTATCATTGCCAAACGACATTGCTCAACATTACCTGCAGCATGGAGCCATCTTCCGTGGGGTAAAGAGCAAAAAATTCAGGTACCTTATCTGTCATGCAATGGTATGGTCCTTCTGGTTATTGCGTAATGGCATCATCTTCAGTAAAGGAAAGCCGAAACTTTTGGATGTTACAGACCTGATCAAGATGAGATCCTGGTCTTGGCTGTGTGCAGGTTCATCCAGGATGGATTACAACTATTCATATTGGTGCCATTCCCCTCTTGTTTGCTTGGGTTGAAGTTGTGAAATTCTGTTCTGTTGATCAAAGGTTTCATTCCCATCTTTTGTACAGTTCAAGTCCTTGGTTACATTTTTCTACAAAGTCACTTGGAGGAAGTTTTTGTTATATGCTTGTTGGTGGCTTGATTGAGTGGGGTGGTTTTCTCTTGGTAGTCTGTCTTCAGGAAGCTTTACTAGTCTCCCCAACAACTTGGATGGTTTATGTTGTCATACTTCTTGCTTTGGGGCTGACATTTATTCTTGTTCTCTACCTGGTTTATTGTCTGCTTTGCGAGTACATCATTTTGAATGAGAGGTTGCCTTATGAGAGTTATTGCCCTTGGAGTGTAAACCACAAAGTGAGGGAGTGCTAGACACTGAGAGCATATGCTAATTGCCTAAATGAGAATCACTGATCTTCTTACAACCAAAAATCGATACTGGTTTTTTCCTAACATTTTATACTATGCCATCTTCTGGTTTTTTGCAGGTAAGCTTTTGGGGGAGGCGCAATGCTTTCTCTTTGGAATTTTTCTTGTGTCTCTGGTTTTTGCTGGTTTGTCTAGTGGATATTGGTCTTCTTTTCTTGAGTGGTTATCAATCATTCTATTTTGTCTGTTGCATGGAAGGTGTGAGAGCTGTGTGGTTATTTCTCTGTCTGAGTATGTGTTCGAGATTGTTCTTTTCAGGACTGTTGCTTTGTGTGTGGTGTTCGCTTGCTCTTCTCTATGTGGAGTGTCAGTAGTGTAAGTGAGGGGGGGTCCTAGGTGTGTGTCAGGTATATGGAGAATTGGGAGGTGTGTGTTGTGTGTGAGATGAGTGTTTAAGTTTCAGTTCCTTAAGGCAAAACCTTGGATCTTTACTCATAACTTAAGCACTATTTCAAGGTCTTCTCATTGGATGGTTTATAGCCTCTTACAAGCGGGTTTTGATGGTGACATAAGTCCTAAACCCCCTGAGTTCTTTACAGGTTCCTCTGCAATTGTTACTCTTATTTGTTGGAGGAAGCCATAATCTGGGAGCTTTTTCTAGGTCAGCTTCCGTTTTAATTCTTTGCTTGCCACCAAGTCCAATACAATGCGCAAGAAAAGTGGCAAGTTTTACCCAAGTTTTGGTGTTGGTTTGTTTTCTACTAAAGTTGGGGACTCTCTTACTGTCATGCTCAACTAATTGGCCTATGTTCTCTTTTTGTGCTTTTTCTTTCTTCTCATTCGGATGGTATATCTTCAAAAGCAACCAAGGTTTTTTGGGATCGATGGTCTAAGCATATAAGCTTTTGCACTACAAGTTCTGTGCATTTTTTATAATATGTGATCATCTGGTTTTTTAGTGGTTATAGATTATAGCAATTTATTGGGTTCCTTTTGGGTGGCGGGGTAATGTATCTTCAACCAGTTGGTGGTCCTTTTGTACAAGGGGTGTAACCTTTTGGTTGAACACTACCTTACTTTACTTCTCCTTGTAATTAGCAATCACCATGACTCTATATGTATACAGGTTTGGGTATCTCTCGTACTCATTTAATTACATTTTTTGCTTATTAAAAAAAAAAACAAACATGAATACCACATGATCACATATTAAAAAAAGCAAAATAATTTTTTCAACTTTGAGGGTTTGTTTGTGAGTTTGGGAGAGGAAGGGAGGGGAAAGCTTTAGGAAAAAAAAGGGGGAAAGGGATGAGAGAAGGGAAGATAACCCTCCAAAACCTTCCTCTAGTTCATTTTTTTAGTTCCCCCAAATTGGAGGATTTTGATTCTCTTTGTTAAAAATTAATCTCATGCAAGGTGGGGAGTATCCTTTTCTTCCCCCATCCCTTTCCCCCTTCTTCCTCCCAAAACATTCCCCTCCCTTCACCTCCAAAACTCACAAACAAACCCTTAGAGTAAACATTCACTTCTTCCTTGGGAAAAACTTCACACACCATGTAGTCTCTTAAAGTAATACACCATATTGTACTCTTAAAGTAATACACCTTGTACATGTTACTCCTTCTATCACCAGATTGCTAAATTTAACGGAAGTTTGTATGTGACACATTAAAGCTTTGATTAATTAGTACCCTTAATTAGTTTTCAAGATGACTTTTATTTTTCAAGTGGGATTTAATTAGTAATCGAGGGTCAAAACGACCTCGTGTTAGGGTATAGGAAGAAATAAGAAAATGAAATCCTGCTTAAAAGAAATAAATAAACCTTCATTTTGAACTCATTTTTCCACATCCTATATATATATATATATATATATATATATATATATATATATATATATATATATATATATATATATATATATATATTTGTGTGTGTGTGTGGGATCAAGTTACTCTTGGAGTAACTTAAAAATGTTACTCCCAGTCTTGACCATTCATTTCATCTTAATTTAACAGGTTCCGATTAATTCATAAAACATCACACATGACCAGCTACCTCTTCTTCCAATTTGCTATGTATTCTCTGGTCTCTGCCCCTGTCTCAAGAATAATGAACGAACAACGAAGACACACTCGAGGAGAGCAAAACCAGTAAACAAAGATGCATAGTAGCGGGAGAGAGACAAACAAAGTGAAGAAGTTGAAGACAAGCACAAGGAAAGACTAACACATAGAGAAAAAGAGGATTTCCCATCAAAAAGACCAAACCGATATCTCAGATTCAATAGGGTTAACGAAATTGTCCTCTGGTTTCTGCATTGATTTTAACATATCAGATATAATAGCTTCAAACTATAATAAGACAAAAATATATTTAAGGAATAAAGCAAGTTCATCAATCCCTCAAATTTAGAATTTGCAAAAATCAGATTCAAAACCTCCTTGCGGGAAACCCTCTAAATTGTTTAAGGACATGGATGCACTTGAATGCTTGATCCATCTCTGTGAGAATATATGCTTGTGTGTATCAAACTATAATGATGTAAAATGGGATGACGTGGGGCAACAGAACAGAACGAGAAGGCATTGCAAATTCGGAGCATGGACGGGGCAAGATGTAGTGGAGAATGTCAACATGAGCAGAGCATGAATATTGATCAAGAGAGAATAATTAACAAGGAAGGAGGCAGAGAAATAATTAGAGCAGATGATGAAATTGCAGTGTGGCAAAGAGAAGAATTACGGAGTGGTAGAAGAGGCACCAGTAAAGCGTTGAAGAAGAGGTCACGTGGCAGGTTTAATTGAACTTATCTTAGCCGTTAAATTAAGATGAAATGAATGGTCAAGATGGGGAGTAACATTCGTGTGTAGAGTTGAATTGGTTGGATGGTTTAAATAAGTTTTTGGTCCCTACAAAGTTCATCAAATTTGGTTTCGGTCCCTGTGAAATTTTTTCTTAGGTTTTTGTCCTCGTAATCTCACAAATTTTGCAAATAGTCCCTACCGTCATCTTTTTCTGTTATCTAGTACTCATGGGTATCGAGGTAATTTTATTTTATTGTTCTACTTGTTGTAAAATTTGGTCATAAAATAGAAACAAAATCATATATTAGGGACATAAGGTTAAAATTGTTAAATTCCTTCATTTTGTATGATATCTAGTACTCAGGGGGCACCGAGGTAATTTCTCGTTCTTGTCCGACTTGCTTCAAAATTTGGCTAGAAAGTAGAAATAAAATCATACATTAGGGCTATAAGATTAAAATTGACAAAATTATTCATCTAGTATGATTTCTAATACTCAGAGGTAACAATAGGGACTATTTACAAAATTTTCGAAAATACAGGGACGAAATCCTAAGAATTTTTTTTACAAGGACTAAAACCAAAATTGATGAACTTTCTAGGGACTAAAATCTTATTTAAACCTGGTTGGATTTTACTTATTTTTGAGTCCACAAAATATAGGTACTTTTTTTGTTTATAATTGAGTCCAGAGATAGTAATATGTAGTTAACTGAGAAGGAAAAAGATGGTCGAGAATGACTTGCATAAAAAATAAATATTGTTATATAAAGAGATAACATAAGAGCATAACAATAGCAATACTGGATTGATATGTCTAGTATTTTATTTATATTGGATCTATTATTATATGTAATTTTGGTTTTGTATATGGATTAGTGTAATTTTTGTATCTTTTATTCAATACAGTTTTTGTTTATAAAAAAAAAAAAGAGATAAGAGAGAAAGAGATCAGAGAGACAAGTGAAAGGACTCTATACAATTTTTTATTTATTTTATCTCTATTTTGGCTTTTATTTATAACAAATAATTTAATTTAATACTCTCTCCGGTCCTTATTATAAGAGGCAAATGACTACTTTTATTTTGTCCAAAATATAAGAGACATGTATGTTTTTTGACAAATATTAAATGCTTATTTCCAATTTTATCCTTATTTATAATATGGTTTATATTTACGAGACAGTATCAACTTTTCATATATGTAGATTTGTTCATTAATTATTGAAGGGTTAAATTTGTAAATTTATATGAATATTAATTACAAATAGCTTGTTTCAATGTATTTCCTTGGTCTGTGTATTTTAGGGTTTTGTCCCTTATATATAGGATCAGAGGAAGTATTTAATATATAGAATATGATTAATTACATTATAAAAAAAAAAGAATATTATTAATTACAGTATTGATTTTTCAAGCTACAATATTGGTATTCTTAGTATTTTTTTCTGCAAACCTGTCACGAATTGCCTATGACCAGTAACTTCCATCATGACCATTCATGAATGATAGAGACATAAAACAGTTTCAAACATAACCTACGCTAAAATCCTTTGACTTGCAAACTTCGTGATGGTTAACATTTTTCTTATTTAAGATGACTAAAATTCTTTCTATTTGTCATTTTATAAGAGGAAATCAGATCAAATTAATAAGAGTAAAATTCTTCGAGTTTAATTTTTATGCATTGTCAATGTAAAGATTTTTATACAGACAACCAATCAAAAATCAAGAAATTGATGGCTTTTAAGGTGATTAGGATAAGAATCAAAGATTTGTAATGATGTATCGATTTTTAATTAGTTAACAGTATAAAAAAACTTTTACACTGTCAGTGTATACCAATTAAATCCAAATCCTTATACCAATCTTTATCACTGATTTTACTTTAATCTAATAGTTTAAAATTATCTAAGTTAATGGGAAGAGCGAATATAACACTTTAATAAAAAGAAGGACTAGTGAAACTCAGGTAACACTTCTCTAGATAAGAAAGGAATCAGGATAGAAAGAAGTAGGGAGAAAAGAAGTATAAGAGAAGAGAAAATGAGTAGAAAATAAATAAAATTTTAGGTTATTTGAATTGAAAAAGTAGAATATAAATAAAAGATAAAGAAATATTAATTTTTTTTTTTTTATAAAAACATATTTATCATTAATAATATATTTATACAGAGTAAAACATAAGGATAGAAATGTCACTTCATATATATTTTTTTTCTCACTTTCTCTCATTTTCTCATCTAGTTTGGGGAGAAAACTTTTTGGCATGGGTCTCACACAAAGTTTTCTCTCCGTGTCTTTTCTCTCCATACCAAACAATGGAAGTTAAGGGTCTCTTTCCTATTTCTCTCTTTTGTAGTTTTCTCCTCCCAAAACCATGCCAACCAAACAATGCTAATATAGAAAGCATGGTTATAACCTCAAGGGGTTGATCCAGTGGAATATGACATAGTCGCGTATATGATAGGTTGCAGGTTTGAGTCTTCATTAGTCTTCTTGGGGTGGTAAATATAAATCCATTTGTATGTTCTTTTAGAGTACAAATATTTTCTTTACTTTCGACTGAGACACTATTCTCTTACTCTAAATTTTTTTGGTTTCCCGGGATATCCTCCGCACGTAAATATGAAGACTAATCCCTCGAGATATTGGACGATATTGAAGGGCTGACCTTTCCTAAACAGATTTTCTCCATACGCAAGAATCATGAATCAAACCCCTAACAACTTATTGTCCAAGCTCGTTACTATTCGGATCAATCACACGTTATCCCTCACCCTAAATTTATAACACCAACAAGAAGAAACCATGGTTAAGAAAACTACTTATCTATCAATTGTACCGGGTCTGGTTAATGTAATTTCCCTACTTTATTCTTTCAAAAACAGTAACAAAAGTCTCTCGGTTATAAAAAGAATATTTATATTCACCATTATAATTCTTTTGAAAATAGACATGCATTAACACGTGTAGGCCCGTTTGTTTGGTAGCTAGAGAGGAGAGGACAACCGGTTTTGAAGCCTCATTTCGTTTCCTTCCTAAAGAGGCCTCCATTCTGTGTCTGTGGGCGGACGCTTATTTCATCATCAAGCTGTTCGTTTCTACTAGGCTATTCTCGAACTCATTAAATTACCACAATACCCCGTTCAATGCAATAATCTACAAATTCCACCAGTGCATTACTTCAACACAATAAGAAATCCCATTCCTTTTATAGGAGCAAATTTATTGTTACACTTGGAAAGAATGTCATCTAAATAAATTTCTTTAAAACTCATAAAATTGAAGAGAAGGGAGAATATAAAAGGATGGGATATAAGCCAACCTTATTATATCGCGGGAGTATGATATTGAATATAATCTGTAATTAAAGTCCCACTTTGTTATTTGTTATAAGGAGAAAAAAATCATTCACATAACCACGCATTTTAAGAACAAATTTTACACATCAAACAACATGATATGGCACGAAATTGAAACGGTTACTAGAAATGCAGGCAGTGAAATCTATTAATAGAAAATAATAAAGAATGCAAAAAGAAAGAGGTACTATTACTCAGCTTGCTACAGCTAATTTTGATGAATATGTTTTTCTTGGAAAAGAAAAAGGGAAATTATTTGAGGGATATAATTGAAATTTTGTAGTGTAGCGACAAAGAGTTGTGGAGTGGGCTCAACCACGTCGCTTTCATGGAAAAACGAGGGCTATACTATCTATCTCCAATTCAGTGGGCTCTGCCTGCTACGTGCTGTGGTTCCTGCATTCAATCATTGCCCTTACTTCTCTTAGAAACAGGACACGTCCTCTTTCATCCAAAGGTTAGAAAGCCTCGGAATCTTTTTCTATCATAGACATGGACCCTCCAATAATAGATCCCCAGAATGTGCTTTTTAATTTTTATCGCCAAAACTATAGTGAAGGGTTTAGGGAATTATTGATGGGGTAGGAAATTAGTAGGTATTTGTATATTATTCTATTACAAATAAATTTAAAGAGAATGATAAGTTATCACAAACCCATTGTTTGGATTGAGTGGTTTTGGGGAGAGAAAAGTGGGGGAGAGGGAAGTAGGAGAGAAAAAGGTGGATATATGTGTTTGGAGGTGGAAAGAAAATAGGGGATAGAGAAAAAAAAATTAGTGGGACCCACACAAAATAAAATCTCTCCCAAAGTGGAGAGATTTGGGAGAGAAAACTAACCCAAGTGGGGGCTAAATTCAAAATACCAATTTCATCCTTTTATTTTCAATAATGATATTAAATTATTATTATTGTTATAAGGGTAAAAATGCATTTTATTACAATTTTACTTTTCTTTCTCTTTTACTTCTTTCCTTTTTCTCTCAATCCAAACAACCTAAAAATCTACTCATTTTCTATCCTACTTCTCTCCTCCCTATTTCTCTCTTCCCCACTTCTCTCCTTACCCAAACATAGTGAAAATGTAGGTATTTGTATATTCTATCTATTACAATCAAAATTAAAGAGAATGATAAGTTACCTCATTCTAAGTCTCGTAGCACATCATGAAAATCTACAATTAATTTGACATATATCACATAAAATGCATTGCCTATTAAAAATGAATTGAAGAAAGTTGGAATATAACATCAACCTTATTTCCATTTCCATTATTAACAATTGAAACAACTCCAATTCCCCATTGCCTGCCTTAATAATTTATATTCACCCAACAACCCAATTACGTACTTACCCATATTAAACGGAAGTTATAATAGTATTTTATATGGTGTCACAATCATTGAAAATGACATTTTTCAAGAAACTGGCCCACTGACAAGTGACCCTTTTATAATGTTAATGTTAAAATAATCACAACATAGGCATCCGGTAATCAAATCAGTAAACCAAACCATATGTTTAATTACATAATCAATTAATTAAAAACCAATTGTTGGGCATTTCTCTAGCAATGATCACCCACATAATTCCAAACAAAACCACGGGCTTAGTCCAACCACTCCATCAATTAATATTTGGACCACTATGATAACTTTATACTTGGTCTTATAAAAGACACCCCACATCTCACCCTTCATAATATAATCTTTTCTAGTGCTACAAACTTCATACACAAACTCCTATCTCCAACCTTCTAATTCTTCATTTCATAACCTTAGTACAAAATTCAGGTCATGTTAGGAAAGAGACCACGGCCAATGATCGGAAAGTTGTCTGAATTATTAGTCTCCAGTGGCCGTGCCGCCGCACTTTTCGACACCATAGGAAGCCCAAGAAGCCCGTTTGACATGAACTTGAAGATGCAATCACCAAAAGGCTTAAAAAGCTATGACCTTGGTGGTGTTGGTCTAGGAATTGTGGTGGCACTTGATAAATCAGGTGAAATTGGGCGTGAAGTTTTACCCAAACATGCTGTTTGTACCTCAAATTTGAACCGATCTATACCAATCCCGGTTCATTCCATAAAAAACCAACATGGGTTTTTTCAAAAGGGTGTGAATGAAATTGATGTTGGAAGCTCCGAAGATTATACATATGTGACATACCATGTGCCTAACAAGACCATCACTAAGGTTTACTATGATGGCGGTGATCAAGGTGGAATTTTGAGACATGGGCATAATACTAATAACAACATCAACAACAACAACAACGTTGGTGTTTTCAGAAGAACCCCACAAAAACCAGCTTTAGGTGAACCTGAACCGTCATTTCCCACCTCAGATTTTCTCAGTTCATGTCACCTATGCAGAAAGAAACTCCATGGCAAAGACATATACATGTATAGGTACTAAAAATTTAACTTCATTTTGTTAAAAAATTGAAATTTTTTATTTAGCTTTGGATTTATGGTATGCTGCAAATGATTGTTAGGATTAGAGATGCCAAACTAATTGGGATGTCTGATCGTATAGCGATGCATTTGCATACCATTCAGTTTTCTTGAAAAAAAATTAGCTTTGGATTTGTTATGGGACTTGGACTTATGATCACTCATTTTGTTTTGGTTTTATAGAGGAGAGAAAGCATTTTGTAGCACTGAGTGTCGTTCAAGGCATATAATGATGGATGAGCGCAATGAACTTTGTAGATCAGAAGCTTCAAGGTCTGTGGACTTGTCAAGTTCACCATACACAAAGGACCAAATGTTTTCAACTGGGATTGTTGCCCTTTAGAATTTAATATCTGTCTCTGGCCATGGAGAATAAGCTAGAGATGATGATACTTTGAAGTCTATGGATATGCCCCAGTACATAATATAAGGCTATATTACATATGAGAATTGAGACACACCTTGGTTGTAACCAAAAAGAAAAATTTTGATCGGAAAATTGATAGAGACTGTGATGTTAGTGACTAGTGAGTGCAATAATAATTTTTGTTTTTTGGGGGAGGGGGAATTTTACTGTTAGAATTATGAACTTGAGATCTCAATTGCACAGATTTAGTTTGTTCTGTTGATGAATTCTGTCTCAAACATGAACTAGTTTTGTGACAATAAAACATGAACTAGTTCAGAGTTTCAGATTGTTTCTGAATTCAATTTTTCCATGTTTCCTTCTATCACCCAGTTCTGTTTGTTGTGAGTTTCCTTCCATTGCAACCCAAAAGTGATTCATGTTAGGCTATGTTTGAGAGTTTTAAAAGGGATGAAGTGGAGTGGTTAAATATTGAAGTGTAGTGAAAAAGAAAAAGTAAAAATACATCATTCTGATGTTTGAAAGTTTAATAGGGAAGTGATGAAAATCTTAAATCCCCCGATTTAGAGGGTATGAAAATGAGAGGGTTTGAGTTACCATCATCAATCATCTTAAGTTTGTCAAAAAAAATCATCAACCATCTTACTTGATTAATGAAGAAGCTCCCAAATAATGTGTTTGTGTCTTTTTATCACATCTCTCTATTATTAACCAACTCATTCCATCCTCCCAAACATAGTCTTAGAGATTAAAGCTATTTTTAGTTTATTATTGTAACATACTTTTGAAGTATCTTTGTTCCAAAGAAACTCTGTAAACACTTTGCCAAAATTCTCAACTGAAAATCAAATATGTACAAAATCATTCATGTTTTGGACTTGTTCGCCGATAAAAATGCTTTCATCCGAGAAATTCTTTTATTTATATGCAATCTATACAGGTGACAAACTAAATTGGTGGCTCAATTTGATTTTATTTTTATTAACTGAAGAGTTATGTACACTAAATCTAAGAAAAAAATGTATATCATTCAATCAGTGGGGGACTGAGGGGAGTGAAAGTGGGGCAACAAAAGGGTATCAATTTTGGAACTTATCTTTGAACACAACATCAAGCTGTCTCATAAATGTGTTATTTCGTCGTTAAAGTGGATGCTACTAAGTGGGGACTAGAGGATGGACCACATTGAAATTGAGAGAACCAGGTGGAATGAATAAGACAAGGGAATCAAAGTTTCTGTGTGTGACCATATCCCATCCCCACTACTAAAGAGAAAAATTAATAATTAACAAGCAAGGTCCTTAAAAAGAATCATATTATGGTTCCCATCTACTTTATGCTTGGGAACCCCTTTTATCATTCATCGGCATATGCCCCACTACGACATTATATGTCTGCTGCTATCTTTTTCTCAAAATTGTACATCATTGTGCTCCCTGCAAAGAAGGGAAAGTTATATTCACATGTACAGCAATGTTACTTTTACGAAATTTTCACTCATAATCTATGGCTTTTCATTGAATTTAAGTGACCTTTCAGCCACATGTAAATTTATTTGCTTATTATATGAAAGCAAAATTGTGAAACGTAAATATAATGAGTTCAATTTTGATATATTCTCATTATCAATCAATCATAAATTATCATATATATGACTTATAAGATAGTTATGATAAGAGTTAAATATTTTTTTTAATAATGTTGGTTAATGTCATTTTTGTTCATTGATGGTGTATATTAATTAAATCCAATTATTATTATTATTATTAACAAAAGCATGCATATTTAAATTAAAAGTAATGTTATACTTTTACATAATTAGAAAATAAATTAATTTAATTATTAAAATAAGATAAAATGATAAGCCCCGCCCATTCAATTTGGCTCTTATTATGGTAAATCGATTCTGATCATTAACATTATCTTTGAGATTAAGAATAAACGAAATTTTAAGAAAGCCAATTAGCTCAGTAAGCAATATGCTGTTAATTTCTATAAGAAAAGCAAGAGTAAGATTAAACTTTTTTTTCGATACATAGTAAGATTAAATGTTGATCACACTAATTTAACAAGGACTCAAGGAGCGTGCCTTTTTTTTTTTTTGATAAGCAAATGTTACTAATTAGTATGTTATGTTAGTGGGGGGAGTTTAACCCATGATTTTGTTGTCACTTCCAATCACTATGTTTCCTCCCCCTAAACCACATTGACCACCTTATAACTCCAGGAGTGTGCCTATTGCTTTTACAATATTCCTACCTCATCCACAGAATACTTGTGATTTACACAAATAATCTGATGTGTGAAAAATATCTCTTCTTTAATGAACTTAACCATTATTGCATCAAATATTAGACATGAGTTTCAAGATTAACTTTGTATAAAAATGAAATAACATTCATTAACATCATTTTTTTTTATTCATTTTTATCATTGGCAGTTTATATCCTGTAACAATGCACAAAATTGCACTAATTCCATACTCATTTATAAATATTCAGTTTTTGACTAATGTTTTGAATATAAAATTCAAATTTAATAGTAAATACATTGTAAAATGAATGTATTATTTCATTTAACTGGTAAAGATAAATTGATTATAAGGTCATATGATTAAATTTAACTTTTACCTGGTCCTTTTCTGACGTATAAAAAGAAAATTATTTATGAAAAAATATAAAGTGATTTACCCAACAAATAATTGCTGTACCGAGGCCCAGCTTTTCAAATATTGAGAATACTTGTAAAGCTCCCCTACGTGCAAAAATGTTTATAGGTGTTACTGTTCCATAAATATATCACTATAAAACTTCGATCTATTGTGGTTTATCAAAAATGTTATTCTGACTCCCCATTTGAGACAACTACGGGATTGTAGCGTTACTGTAGTGGTAATTCTTACTTCTTCTTCTTTTTTCTTTGTTTTTTTTTTATAACAAATTTTGACTTTTTAAAAAAAATTAAAAATTTAATACTAACATTTTTGGCTAATTACGTGTAAATATCTGATTAATTCAGTTCATTATATGATTAATGGGTCATCCTAAAGCTTACAATCATTTTTCACAACCATGTAAATATTTGGTTAATCACGTGCGGATATCTGGTTAATTCAGTTCATTATCTGGTTAATGGGTCATCCTGAAACATACAATCATTTTCCACAACCATGTAAATATTTGGTTAATTCAATTCAATATATGGTTAATGGGTCATCCTGAAGCATACAATCATTTTCCATCATTGTACATACATTAACCATATAATGAACTGAATTAACCAGATATTTGCACGTGATTAACCAAATATTTACATGGTTGTGAAAATTGATTGTAAGCTTCAGGATGACCCATTAACCAGATAATGAACTGAATTAACCAGATATTTGCAGGTAATTAACCAAATATTTACATGGTTATGGAAAATAATTGTAAGCTTTAGGATGACCCATTAACCATATAATGAACTGAATTAACTAGATATTTGCACGTAATTAACCAAAAACGTTAGTATTCAAAAAAGCTAATTTTTTTTATTTAAAAAAGTCAAAATTTGAAGAAAAAAAAGTAGCGCTACAGTACCGTAGTTGTCCTGAATGGGGAGTCAGAATAACACAACTCGTGGTTTATATTGTACTAAATCGTTAGAATAGATGGTGCCTCCGGTGCAGATCTTGACTAAAAGTTTCGGAGAGTCATTTTACACTAGCTAAAATAATTTATTCAAAATTTATAATGAATTATTTATATAAAAAAAAGACTTTATAATGAATTATATATAATTTTATCAAAATTTTAAAATAATATATATAATTAATGATTTTGAAGTAAATATATTATAGACATACTATTTTCATGTTTATCAAAAGTTTTCTTCATGAAAATCCATCAATTTTTTTATGCTTAATCTTCATGTCTTTTCAAGATAAATGTATACTTCTAAAATACTTGAAATTAAATAAGAGTATATTTTTTTCATAAAAAATAATAATAAGAGATTAATTCTTCTGTCCAAAAAAAAAAAAGAGAGATTAATTTTGATATGCTGTTAGTAAAAAAAATTGTATTATTAACTAATCACAAATCATATTTGTATATAATTTTAGGATACTAATGATCAAAGTCAAATATTTTTAACTATATAAAAAAATATCAAATATTTTTAATGATATGATAATTAATGATTGGTCCACAGTATAAAAAATCTTTACACAAATAATATATACCAATTGAATCTTTAAATTAATTATATAATGATATTTTTTTATGGGGTTATAATAATATTTTATATATTAAAAATTGATTATTTTTTTGGGTAAATGCCCATTTTGGTCCCTGACAAAAAACGTAGTGCTCATTTCAGTCCTTGACAAAAAAAAAAAAACCCCCGTTAGTCCCTGACAATTACAAACGTGGGACAAGTTAGTCCCTACGTGACTTCCGTTAGTCAGCGTCCTTTACTAAAATGTCTCACGATACTAATTGTCAGGAACTAATTAGTCTCACTTTAAATATTGTTAGAGACTATAATGTGTTATATGTTAGGGACTAACTTGTCTCACATTAGTAATTATAAGGGACTAATGAAATAATTTTTTTTTGTTAGAAACTGAAATAGATGCCATATTTTTTATCGAAACTAAAATGGGCCTCGACCCTAATTCTTTTTTTTTAATGGAGCGGCTCCACCACTGAAAAGGTCTGCCTCTGGTCCCCTCGCCACTTTTGTCCGCAAAAGATTTAATTTTAATCAGTTGTTACAGTGTTTTTTTTTTTTTTTTAACCACAGAAACTTATATCATAATTTTTATTTATTTGTATGTTGAAACATGGTTTAAGTTGTTTATCGTAATTAAATTTTTAAATGGGGACTAGACACCGTTTATTAAATTTTAAAAGAATATGAATTAAATTAATTTAATCACGTAATATATTATATTAAAAATTATATATATAAAAATTTAAATAAATTGATTATTCAAAAGTGCCTAATCTTTTAATTGATATTTACTTAAACTTTAAATAAAATAGTATACCTTTAAATAAGGTCGTGCAATGAAGTATGAAATAATTCTTGAATTTTATAAAGTTTTTTGGACATTTTCAGTGGCGGAGCCGCTCCACTAAAAAAACGTAAATAATTCTTTTTTAATATATGATTTAATAATAGTATAATTTTTTAGCACAACAGATCAAATTACATATTACATATATTAAAAAAAGAAAATCATTGATGCAAGCCACTAAAATTAAACTAGTGGTGCCAAGGGAAATTGGCTCAACCTATCGAACTCATCGGTTCAATCGTTGCTGAGACTTCTGTTTTTCTTAACCTTATAACAACCTTTCCTTTTTCTAAACTTCAAATTTTAAAAAAGAAAAAAAAAATGAAATGTGAGAAGTTTAAGACTTTAAGTTTCCCTCATTTTACCAAAAGACAAAAACAACAGTAGTATGGGTGGACCATGGCTACGGAAGAATAATATTTTCCACCACAAATAATAATAAAAAAATGGCAAAAATACATTTTTGGTCTCTTAAGTTATTTGTTTTGTTCAAATTGGTCCCTTAAGTTTTTTTTTTGTGACAAACTAGACCCTTAAGTTAGGTTCAGGTTTCAAATTAGTCCCTTAAGTTTTCGTGACAAACTAGACCCTTAAGTTATTGTTCGGGTGACAAATTGGTCCGTTAAGTTATTAAAAATAATAAATTAAGGGTCTAATTTTTGGTCCCTTTGACAAATTAAGGGACCAATTTGTCACCCGAACATAACTTAAGGGTCTAGTTTGTCACAAAAAAACTTAAGGGACCAATTTGAAACCTGAACCTAACTTATGGGTCTAGTTTGTCACAAAAAAAACTTAAGGGACCAATTTGAACAAAACAAATAACTTAAGGGACCAAAAGTGTAATTTTGCCTAAAAAAATTATAGTTAGAGTAAATGTCCAAATTGGTCCCTAAAAATTTTCCAAAAAAATTACATGTCAAAAGGTTCATCCTATGCAAAATTTATAGTTAGAGTAAATGTCCAAATTGGTCTCTAAAAAATTACGGGCACACTTTTGGTCCATGAAAAAAATATATTAACTATTTGGTCCCTCCTTATAGTTTCAACGTCCATTTAGTTGCTTATGTACCTTATTAACCATCATGCTCGGCCCGTCGGTGATCCTTTGTGACCTATAACAAATTTTCAATATGGAAAAGAAAGAAAAGTGAATAAACCTACACAGTTTTAAAACATAGATACCTAAAAAATTGAACATGTTTTTCATTTTTTATTCGATTTTAACTGTGAAAGTTCATCATAGGCCATACAGGACAATCAATAGACCAGACATGATGATCAAGGGATACATAGGCAAGTAAATAAATGTTTGATGGTCTAAGAGACAAACATTTTTTTCGATCAATAAATATTTCATTAATAAGGTCTAGCTATAGCATCATAGTGACTATTCATCCCACCTTCTAGAAAGGGTTGAAGTGTAAACACCAAATCATGTGCTCCAAGTTAGACAAGAAAGCATACACACAAATTACAAACACGTTCAATACACCCATCACACACACAAATAACAAACATGTTAGTATGAGAGACTAACATATTCCACATTTATAAATTTAAGGGACTAAATGATTATTTTTTTTAGGGACCGAATTATAAATCATAATTTTATTTTAGAGCCCAATTTGTAGCTTTACTCTTCTAGTTATTACATCCTATAACTACATGTTGTCTGACCCCTCACAGCATCCAAGCAGTATTGATACATCGCATGATCATATATCAAGAATATTTTCAAAAATTAAAATTATTTGTGTAAAAATGAAATAGTTGATATGAGAATATAATTAAACATTGTTATGGCCCAAGATGAGGTCCAAATGCAATAAGCTTTAGCCCAAATGCTTAGAGGCTATGAGTTGCCTTGGGAGTTGATTGCACATGTTAAACATAGAACCATCTGGAAGCTGATGTAAGGGTCTTATTGGTACTACACTACAATTCTGTTATGATGACTCATAGGTTGTTAGCTAGTTTGTTATTAACTTGCTATATATGTAAGCTTGAGGAATGAATGAAAGTACATAAGAATATTGAAGGAATTAGTTTAGTTTTTTTAGCATATAGGAGTATTTTTCTTTATTGCCTTAGCCTTACTCGTTTCTGCTACTAGTGGGCCATTACAATTTGGTGCTTTCATTGCCATGGCCTCACCTCCTCCATTTTTTCCCACCATTACTACCAATTTCACCACCATTTATGCTCCATCATACAACCTCTATCTCAATCATGGCTACACACCATTTTTTGATCCCTTCACTGTCAATAGCACCACCATTACCACACCTTCACCCACCCCTTATTTCAACTATGGCTACCACCCACCATTGTTAGCCAACACTACTCAGTATGCTCTCCATCCTGAAGATTTTATTTAGCTCCAAGACTCCATCACTGAACTCAAAGCTTCCTTCAATCGTTACAATGATTCCCTCCTTCAAGCCATCCAAGTTCTACAATCCAAGCTCCAACCCGGTGATTCTGAACCCCTGTTCTTCGAATCAGCAGAGGATGTTGAAGTAGAAACAAAGAACGTCACACTCAACTCCTCCGCCATCATCGACACAAACACCATCTCCATCACTGCCAATTCATCCACCCCAAATCAAACCCCAGTCCCTGCCACAACTTCGCTCACCACCGATAAAGCTGAAATAGCAAAATCACGTGGTGAAAGCTCACCCACGATTTCTCCTGTCAAGGATCGGGGTTCGCCAAACCTGGTCCCGGCTTGTACTAATTCCGGTGTCAGCACCCATCGCGATTCCATCTTCGCCCTTTCGCCATTAGACGTCGTCCCCACCACCATGCCGTCGCCGGAGAAGATGGCTCTGCACATCACCTCCACCGTCCGCTTCTCTGATTCGACACTCCGCTTCCCCCCAGCCTGTTCTTCATGCTCTGAGTTCGACCCGCTTGCTCGGGAGACCTACTCGCCACCGGAGAAGATGATTGCAAATGCCACCTCCGCCACGCCGCCACCACATTCCGTCTTCGACTTTGATCCCGGCGGTCCTCACACAGACGCATCCCATCCTCCTTCTGTCAAGCAGCCATGTCTTCTTCGGTTCATCCTCTTTCCGTGATGGCACCGTCGCCGGACTTGCTTCCGGCTTGCCATGGGTACCATGGAGCTTTGAAGAACAGGGAAGCACTAGGGTAAGCCACTGGTGTTCACGTGTTTCTACCTAGGAACGAAATGGAGACCCTCAGTCTGTTTAGAGGCTATGAGTTGCCTTGGGAGCTGATTGCACATGTTAAACATAGAACCATCTGGAAGATGATGTAAAGGGTCTTATTTGTACTACACTACAATTCTGTTATGACGACTCATAGGTGGTTAGCTAGTTTGTTATTAACTTGCTATATATGTAAGCTTTGAGGAATGAATGAAAGTACAGAAGAATATTGAAGGAATTAGGTTAGTATTTTAGCATATAGGAGTATTTTTCTTTAGAGTTATGTTATTCTGACTCCCCATTTGGGACAACTACGGTACTGTAGCACTACTGTAGCGGTATTTTATTTTTTTCCCCCTTCAAATTTTGACTTTTTTAAAAAAAAAAATAAAAATATAGCTTTTTTGAATACTAACATTTTTGGTTAATTACGTGCAAATATCTGGTTAATTCAGTTCATTATATGATTAATGAATCATCCTAAAGCTTACAATTATTTTTCACAACCATGTAAATATTTGGTTAATCACGTGCAAATATCTGGTTAATTCAGTTCATTATCTGGTTAATGGTTAATTCAGTTCATTATCTGGTTAATGGGTCATCCTGAAGCATACAATCATTTTCTACAACATGTAATTCAGTTCATTCAGGATGACCCATTAATCATATATTGAAATAAATTAACCAAATATTTATACGTGATTAACTAAATATTTACATGGTTGTAGAAAATGATTGTACGCTTCAGGATGACCCATTAACCAGATAATGAACTGAATTAACCAGATATTTGCACATGATTAACCAAATATTTACATGGTTGTGGAAAATGATTGTAAGCTTCAGGATGACCCATTAACCATATAATAAACTGAATTAACAAGATATTTGCACGTAATTAACAAAAAATGTTAGTATTCAAAAAAGCTAAAATTTTAATTTATTTTTTAAAGTCAAAATTTGAAAAAAAAAAAAAAGGTAAAAAGTAACGCTACAATGAAGTTGTCACCTTAGATGTCGAAATTGGGGAGTCGGAATAACATTTATGTTGTCTTTATTGTCTTAGCCTTACTCGTTTCTGCTACTAGTGGGTCATTACAAACATACTCAATGAAAAGAAATCATGAAAACTAATTTTTTTAAAGGAAAAAACTTGAGCTCGCATAATTATTACTAATAGTTTGGGATCAACAGAGTTTTCTTTTTTGTGTGTGAGAGAGAAATTTATCCAATAAAGACATTTTTCTGTTTTATATATATAATTTTTTTAATGAATAATAGGCTGTTCCATTGTAGATTCAGGACAAACCACGAGCTTAACTAAAAAGTCATACTTATAAATAATTTATCGTACAAAGATGATCAATGTAGATATGTTCCTCTAAAATCAAAATGTGGATAAATTTTATTCACAAAAAATAGATATTCGTAATAAATAAAAATGGAAGTATTTCTTTTTATTTTGTATTTTTTTTTTATTTTTTTTATAAAGACTAGCTAAGGTGCAAAGGCAAGACATCCAAACTAGGTTGACACCTCAATCTCTGTCCATCATTTGCAGGACCTTAACAATTTTATTAAAATGAATAAAAGAATATAAAAAGAGTATGGGGGACCAAACCAAAACCCATGCCAAAAAAATAGTTACATCAATCATTGAAACCTATAAAAAGGACATCCGGATCTATTTCGGTTAAGGTGAATTCTTTGGAACCTCCTATAATTTTAGTGTAATTTTTATACTGTTTATTTGGCCCAATCAGATGGTGCCACCTCAAATATAACATGACATTTCATTTTTATTTTTGATAAATTATTATTATTATATTTTAAAATCTTTTAATTTTTATATTTAATTTTAAACCTAAAAGACTTATTTGTCCATGCCACACTACCACTTTCATCCCTGAGTGCATGAGTTCCACTTCCACCACAGTCATCAGTAGCCTAGCTCCATCTAAGCCAAGCACAGTAGCCATCACACACCTTCTTCATCACTGCGCGCCGCCGTGCCCCTTCGAGCGTGGCCGTGCATCGCTCCATGCAGATCCCAAAACGCTGCCGCAGATCTGCACGTCGTGCCGTGGAACACCATTGCGCCCAGATCAGAGCACCGTCACACGCGCCGTCCAGCATCTGTCTCGCACCGGTCGTCCACCATCGTCTCGCGCCACCGCAGTCCGTCGTGCGTCCCTCCATGTTTTCACATACCCCGCAGATCCGCACGTCCCAGCCACAGACCAGCAATGAAACACCACATACTGCTGCGTTCCCCGCCCATGCCGCGTCGTCCTGGTCGTCTGGCTGCCATGGAAGCTCCTCTACATTACAATAGATCATTAGGGTTGCAGGTAGTTGAGTTTGAGGGAAGAAGATGAAGCTTCTTTGGGCTTGGGTCAGTTGGAGGCTCACTTCCTTATAAAAAAACACATGTTTCTGGGGAAAAAAATTAGTTTGTATCTAAAATCTTCAATAATTTAGTTAGCTTTTAGGTTTTTTTTTTCTTTTAGGCGGAAAATTATATAAAAAAAAGTAAACATTCTCTCTTTTAAAAATAAAGAAATTCATTAAAAAAAAAACATAATATCATATAAAACTTATAAATAATATATGAGTTTAAACATAAAATTTGAAAATTGACTTAGCAAAATTATTGCAAGCAAATTAACTGATAGATTGGCTAAATTTTAATTCGTATCAAATGGTACATTGGCAAATAGTGTATACCAATTAAACTCATATTTTATTCTACTCTAATTTAAAATTTTATATGAAGAATATTCTTAAGTCTATAATGTAACGCCTAATTCAAATTCATTTAAATCTCAGAATAATTTATTTGATTTCTAAACTAATAAAAAAAAATTTTGAACCCATAAAAATAGACAAAAAAATTTAACAAATTCAAGTTTTTAAAAAAGAAAAATCAAGGTGAAGAATCAATGTCTTAGTATCCAACAACACACCAGTTAACTTGAAAAAAAATGTGTTTGGTGAAAAATGAAAATAAAATAAAATTAACACTTGATTCCATAGTTTTGAAAATCAATCTGAATCGATCGGTAGACCAATTGGATCAAAAATCAATCATGTACCCAATCTGTTCAACCCAAAAAATCACCTGCCTTTAGAGTTAGTGATAATCGATCAAACCACTCCAAATCGATGTTAAGTAAAAAACTTAAGGCAAAACTAATTTTAAATCAACGAACAAATGTATGATAGAATAAATAATAATTAGACATATGTATGAATATTTAAGGTAATTACTTAAATTGGATAATAAAATTATATGTTAAATACCAAGGTCAATTTTCAAAAATAGAAACGAGAACAGAAGTTATATATAATATATTAATTGTATAAAAATATATGTCAATTATGTATATGTCTAATAAGTTTTTAGTCTATATATTAATTATGTATATTATTATTCTGATAAACTACTATTCATCCCATCGTGAGTTGATGTTACTGATGTCACTCTATAGGTGTCACCCAACACTTGCCCTATCTCACTTTGTCAATCATCGGGTAATATTGGGCCAGCTGAGTCACATTGAGATAGTTGAATGGTGACCTACCTCAGACATATTGGGCCTTTTGAGTCATGATGGCCTACCTAAGTCGTATTGGGCCAATTGAGTCAAATTGTCCCAATAGGAACCATATCATGTACATGTAAGTGTAAGGCTTACTCGTGGCTCAACAGGACATGATTTGGTCAACGGTACATGATTAGCCCAATATGACTCCAACCAAGTACATGTCACTGTAAGGCTTACTCTTGGCACAAAATGACATGTCTGACCCAATAAGACCTAGATAATGTACACACACATATATAATATAAAGAACACATTTAGGATAATATATATCACACTAAAAGCACAAATTAAAATATTATTAAACAAATATATAAAAGTATAAATTAGCATTAATTGCACTTTGTTTATCCTATTATTGGCCATGTGTGATTTTGGTCCTTAAAGTTTTTTCTACCCACATTTGATCATTATATTTTTACAATGTTGCAAATTAGGTCATTTTGTCCAATGTTCGTCGATTTTTCATAAATTAACAGAGAGAGACCACTGCTCTAAGGTCATAGAACCTCTAGTTGCTCTTCTATGGTAAATGACTATGTAGTGAAACCAAAAAAAAGGTCTCAGAAAGGAGGGACAAAACTAGTAAATAGTAGAGAGGAACCATTGAATCAGAGAAGTAGAAGAGCGAGAACCTTAAACGGAGGTTCTGTGCGCTTAAAGGGGTGATTCCTCTATGTTGATCATTGAAAAATTGTTAGACATTGGAAAGAATGACCAAATTTGCAACATTGAAAAGATAGGGGACTAAATGTGCACGAAAAAAATATAGGGACCAAAATCGAACATAATTAGTAATTGGGGAACCAAAGGTGCAATTAAGCCTATAAATTATAATTAGACGTATATACAAATATTTAAGATAATTACTTAAATTGGATAATAAATTTATAATAAAATTAAATGTGAAATACCTAATATTTAACAGGTTAGAGTTAGGGATATAGTATTTTATATGTATATATAGAAATAAATATGTATATATTTTTTTTTATGCAAAATATGCATATATTTTTATTCCCAAGAATTATCCATACGCATCAATATAGCAAGTATCAGAGGAAACCTAATTTGCTCTGCTAGGGTTTGCATGAGATACTAGGGTTACGTTGTTGCACCATGACAATCATCTCTGACTGCCCTTGGCAATTCCTCTTCCCTGATCCTGTCCCCCCTCATTCTGATCCTCTTCCTCCTTCTGGTTCACGTCTGCCTGCGACCTCTCCTGTTCTTTCTTCCCCTTCACAGGTGCAAAAAACGAACCTTCGCGCAGGCTTTGCAAAATTCTTGCGATATTCCGGTTAGCCAACTCCCAAAGCCTTGCTTGAAAGGTGATGCTTGGACGATTAAAATATCTGAAGAAGAGTATAATGCTGGTGTTGAAGAGTGTAAGAAAGTCCTTCATGACAGGCTAACTCTATCTAAAGGTGACTCTCCTCAGAAAGTTGATGACTTGCGTCATAAGCTCTCCAAGATTTGGAAACTTGCTGGTTCTTGGTCGATGGTATCTCTTGGCAGAGGGTTCTATGAATTTTGCTTTGACTCGAGTGATGATATGCGTAGTCTTAGATCCATTGGTTCGTGGAATTTGTCTCCTGGTGTATTAAGAGTCTTTACCTGGACTCCGGATTTCAACCCTCAAAACGTGAAACAGACAACTTGTCAATGCTGGGTTAGGCTATATGGTCTTTCTAGGGAATGCTGGCGGCCTAAAATTCTGTTTGAAATTGGTAATGCCATTGGAGTTCCAATTGCTTTGGATGAAAACACAAGAAAGAGATCTTTTGGTCATTATGCTCGAATATTGATTGACATTGATCTTTCGGGCATGTTAAGGGACAAAATTATGGTAGAAAGAGAAGACTTCGCTTTTAATGTGTTTGTGGATTATGAATGGATTCCTCCTTTTTGTTCCTTCTGTAAGACAATAGGTCACCCTTTGAGTGATTGCAGGCACAATGCAGAAATCAGGAATAGCAAGGTTGATACTGCTGTTGCTAAGGCCCCAAAAAAGACAGTTCTTCAATACGTTCCTAAACAGATGGATAACCCTGTAGTGGACCGTTTGGATCAAGTCGTAATTAATAAAGGAAAAGAAGCCTTAGTTGAATCCTCTCCTGTTATTTGTATTGGTGAAACTAGCAGGGCTCTTGAGCCTGCTATGGAGAGGAAACTGACAAGGAAGACCCAACATCATATGGATGGCCAAAATAGTACACTAAATGACCCAAATACCACACGGACGGCCCAAATACTACCTGGATTGCCCAAATAATATCTGGAAGACACATACTTCATATGGACGACCCATATAGTAATTGGGTGGTCCGAAATCCCAAGGATGTCCCAAAATCACATGGATGTCATCTAGTAAGGTTTTCTGCACCCAAGGCCATTTTGGTCATTTGACTGTTGGACTTGTTCCGACTGAGGTAAAACCGGTGTAAAAAATTCACAAAAAAATCAAGGACTTAAACCCACATATTAGGGACTAATTACGTGGCTTTGGGTGTCAAATTCCAAAGTTCCATCGAAGAATGACCCAGATATCACATGGACGGCCCAGATATCACATGACGGCCCAAATACTTCCTGGATTGCCCAATTTATACCTGGATGACACAGACTTCACATGGACGATCAAATAGTAACTGGATGGTCCGAAATCCCAAGGATGTCCCAAAATCACATGGATGTCATCTAGTAAGGTTTTCTGCACCCAAGGCCATTTTGGTCATTTGACTGTTGGACTTGTTCCGATTGAGGTAAAACCGGTGTCAAAAATTCAGAAAAATTCAAGGACTAAAACCCACATATCACATGGACGGCCCAGATATCCCATGGACGGCCCAAATACTTCCTGGATTGCCCAAATTATACCTGGATGACACAGACTTCACATGTATGATCAAATAGTAACTGGATGGTCCGAGATCCCAAGAATGTCCCAAAACTGACAAGGAAGACCTAACATCACATGGATTGCCAAAATAGTACACTAAATGACCCAAATACCACACGGACGGCCCAAATACTACCTGGATTGCCCAAATAATATCTGGAAGACACATACTTCACATGGACGACCCATATAGTAATTGGGTGGTCCGAAATCCCAAGGATGTCCCAAAATCACATGGATGTCATCTAGTAAGGTTTTCTGCACCCAAGGCCATTTTGGTCATTTGATTGTTGGACTTGTTCCGATTGAGGTAAAACCGGTGTCAAAAATTCACAAAAAAATCAAGGATTGAAACCCACATATTAGGGACTAATTACGTGGCTTTGGGTGTCAAATTCCAAAGTTCCATCGAAGAATGACCCAGATATCAAATGGACGGCCCAAATATCCCATGGACGGCCCAAATACTACCTGGATTGCCCAAATAATATCTGGAAGACACATACTTCACATGGACGACCCATATAGTAATTGGGTGGTCCGAAATCCCAAGGATGTCCCAAAATCACATGGATGTCATCTTGTAAGGTTTTCTGCACCCAAGGCGGTTTTGGTCATTTGACTGTTGGACTTGTTCCGATTGAGGTAAAACCGGTGTCAAAAATTCACAAAAAAATCAATTTAAACCCACATATTAGGGACTAATTACGTGGCTTTGGGAGTAAAATTCCAAAGTTCCATCAAAGAATGACCCAGATATCAAATGGACGGCCCAAATGCTTCCTGGATTGCCCAATTTATACCTGGATGACACAGACTTGACATGGACGATCAAATAGTAACTGGATGGTCCGAGATCCCAAGAATGTCCCAAAACTGACAAGGAAGACCTAACATCACATGGATTGCCAAAATATTACACTAAATGACCCAAATACCACACGGACGGCCGAAATACTACCTGGATTGCCCAAATAATATCTGGAAGACACATATTTCACATGGACGACCCATATAGTAATTGGGTGGTCCGAAATCCCAAGGATGTCCCAAAATCACATGGATGTCATCTAGTTAGGTTTTCTGCACCCAAGGCCATTTTGGTCATTTGACTGTTGGACTTGTTCCGATGGAGGTAAAACCGGTGTCAAAAATTCAGAAAAATTCAAGGACTAAAACCCAGATATTAGGGACTAATTACGTGTTTTGGGTGTCAGATTCCAAAGTTCCATCGAAGAATGACCCAAATATCACATGGACGGCCCAGCTATCCCATAGACGGCCCAAATACTTCCTGGATTGCCCAAATTATACCTGGATGACACAGACTTCACAAGGACGATCAAATAGTAACTGGATGGTCCGAGATCCCAAGAATGTCCCAAAACTGACAAGGAAGACCTAACATCACATGGATGGCCAAAATAGTACACTAAATGACCCAAATACCACACGGACGGCCCAAATACTACCTGGATTGCCCAAATAATATCTGGAAGACACATACTTCATATGGACGACCCATATAGTAATTGGGTGGTCCGAAATCCCAAGGATGTCCCAAAATCACATGGATGTCATCTAGTAAGGTTTTCTGCACCCAAGGCCATTTTGGTCATTTGACTGTTGGACTTGTTCCGATTGAGGTAAAACCGGTGTCAAAAATTCACAAAAAAATCAAGGATTTAAACCCACATATTAGGGACTAATTACGTGGCTTTGGTGTCAAATTCCAAAGTTCCATCGAAGAATGACCCAGATATCACATGGACGGCCCAGATATCACATGGACGGCCCAAATACTACCTGGATTGCCCAAATAATATCTGGAAGACACAGACTTCACATGGACGACCCATATAGTAATTGGGTGGTCCGAAATCCCAAGGATGTCCCAAAATCACATGGATGTCATCTTGTAAGGTTTTCTGCACCCAAGGCGGTTTTGGTCATTTGACTGTTGGACTTGTTCCGATTGAGGTAAAACCGGTGTCAAAAATTCACAAAAAAATCAAGGATTTAAACCCACATATTAGGGACTAATTACGTGGCTTTGGGAGTAAAATTCCAAAGTTCCATCAAAGAATGACCCAGATATCAAATGGACGGCCCAAATGCTTCCTGGATTGCCCAAATTTATACCTGGATGACACAGACTTGACATGGACGATCAAATAGTAACTGGATGGTCCGAGATCCCAAGAATGTCCCAAAACTGACAAGGAAGACCTAACATCACATGGATTGCCAAAATATTACACTAAATGACCCAAATACCACACGGACGGCCGAAATACTACCTGGATTGCCCAAATAATATCTGGAAGACACATATTTCACATGGACGACCCATATAGTAATTGGGTGGTCCGAAATCCCAAGGATGTCCCAAAATCACATGGATGTCATCTAGTAAGGTTTTCTGCACCCAAGGCCATTTTGGTCATTTGACTGTTGGACTTGTTCCGATTGAGGTAAAACCGGTGTCAAAAATTCACAAAAAATCAAGGACTGAAACCCACATATTAGGGACTAATTACGTTGTTTTGGGTGTCAAATTCCAAAGTTCCATCGAAGAATGACCCAAATATCACATGGACGGCCCAGATATCCCATGGACGGCCCAAATACTTCCTGGATTGCCCAAATTATACCTGGATGACACAGACTTCACATGTATGATCAAATAGTAACTGGATGGTCCGAGATCCCAAGAATGTCCCAAAACTGACAAGGAAGACCTAACATCACATGGATGGCCAAAATAGTACACTAAATGACCCAAATACCACACGGACGCCCAAATACTACCTGGATTGCCCAAATAATATCTGGAAGACACATACTTCACATGGACGACCCATATAGTAATTGGGTGGTCCGAAATCCCAAGGATGTCCCAAAATCACATGGATGTCATCTAGTAAGGTTTTCTGCACCCAAGGCCATTTTGGTCATTTGACTGTTGGACTTGTTCCGATTGAGGTAAAACCGGTGTCAAAAATTCACAAAAAAATCAAGGATTTAAACCCACATATTAGGGACTAATTACGTGGCTTTGGGTGTCAAATTCCAAAGTTCCATCGAAGAATGACCCAGATATCACATGGACGGCCCAGATATCACATGGACGGCCCAAATACTTCCTGGATTGCCCAAATAATATCTGGAAGACACAGACTTCACATGGACGACCCATATAGTAATTGGGTGGTCCGAAATCCCAAGGATGTCCCAAAATCACATGGATGTCATCTTGTAAGGTTTTCTGCACCCAAGGCGGTTTTGGTCATTTGACTGTTGGACTTGTTCCGATTGAGGTAAAACCGGTGTCAAAAATTCACAAAAAAATCAAGGATTTAAACCCACATATTAGGGACTAATTACGTGGCTTTGGGAGTAAAATTCCAAAGTTCCATCAAAGAATGACCCAGATATCAAATGGACGGCCCAAATGCTTCCTGGATTGCCCAATTTATACCTGGATGACACAGACTTGACATGGACGATCAAATAGTAACTGGATGGTCCGAGATCCCAAGAATGTCCCAAAACTGACAAGGAAGACCTAACATCACATGGATTGCCAAAATATTACACTAAATGACCCAAATACCACACGGACGGCCGAAATACTACCTGGATTGCCCAAATAATATCTGGAAGACACATATTTCACATGGACGACCCATATAGTAATTGGGTGGTCCGAAATCCCAAGGATGTCCCAAAATCACATGGATGTCATCTAGTAAGGTTTTCTGCACCCAAGGCCATTTTGGTCATTTGACTGTTGGACTTGTTCCGATTGAGGTAAAACCGGTGTCAAAAATTCACAAAAATTCAAGGACTAAAACCCACATATTAGGGACTAATTACGTGTTTTGGGTGTAAAATTCCAAAGTTCCATCGAAGAATGACCCAAATATCACATGGACGGCCCAGCTATCCCATAGACGGCCCAAATACTTCCTGGATTGCCCAAATTATACCTGGATGACACAGACTTCACATGGACGATCAAATAGTAACTGGATGGTCCGAGATCCCAAGAATGTCCCAAAACTGACAAGGAAGACCTAACATCACATGGATGGCCAAAATAGTACACTAAATGACCCAAATACCACACGGACGGCCCAAATACTACCTGGATTGCCCAAATAATATCTGGAAGACACATACTTCACATGGACGACCCATATAGTAATTGGGTGGTCCGAAATCCCAAGGATGTCCCAAAATCACATGGATGTCATCTAGTAAGGTTTTCTGCACCCAAGGCCATTTTGGTCATTTGACTGTTGGACTTGTTCCGATTGAGGTAAAACCGGTGTCAAAAATTCACAAAAAAATCAAGGATTTAAACCCACATATTAGGGACTAATTACGTGGCTTTGGGTGTCAAATTCCAAAGTTCCATCGAAGAATGACCCAGATATCACATGGACGGCCCAGATATCCCATGGACGGCCCAAATACTTCCTGGATTGCCCAAATAATACCTGGATGACACAGACTTCACATGGACGACCCATATAGTAATTGGGTGGTCCGAAATCCCAAGGATGTCCCAAAATCACATGGATGTCATCTTGTAAGGTTTTCTGCACCCAAGGCGGTTTTGGTCATTTGACTGTTGGACTTGTTCCGATTGAGGTAAAACCGGTGTCAAAAATTCACAAAAATCAAGGATTTAAACCCACATATTAGGGACTAATTACGTGGCTTTGGGAGTAAAATTCCAAAGTTCCATCAAAGAATGACCCAGATATCAAATGGACGGCCCAAATACTTCCTGGATTGCCCAATTATACCTGGATGACACAGACTTGACATGGACGATCAAATAGTAACTGGATGGTCCGAGATCCCAAGAATGTCCCAAAACTGACAAGGAAGACCTAACATCACATGGATTGCCAAAATATTACACTAAATGACCCAAATACCACACGGACGGCCGAAATACTACCTGGATTGCCCAAATAATATCTGGAAGACACATATTTCACATGGACGACCCATATAGTAATTGGGTGGTCCGAAATCCCAAGGATGTCCCAAAATCACATGGATGTCATCTAGTAAGGTTTTCTGCACCCAAGGCCATTTTGGTCATTTGACTGTTGGACTTGTTCCGATTGAGGTAAAACCGGTGTCAAAAATTCACAAAAAAATCAAGGGCTGAAACCCACATATTAGGGACTAATTACGTTGTTTTGGGTGTCAAATTCCAAAGTTCCATCGAAGAATGACCCAAATATCACATGGACGGCCCAGATATCCCATGGACGGCCCAAATACTTCCTGGATTGCCCAAATTATACCTGGATGACACAGACTTCACATGTATGATCAAATAGTAACTGGATGGTCCGAGATCCCAAGAATGTCCCAAAACTGACAAGGAAGACCTAACATCACATGGATTGCCAAAATAGTACACTAAATGACCCAAATACCACACGGACGACCCAAATACTACCTGGATTGCCCAAATAATATCTGGAAGACACATACTTCACATGGACGACCCATATAGTAATTGGGTGGTCCGAAATCCCAAGGATGTCCCAAAATCACATGGATGTCATCTAGTAAGGTTTTCTGCACCCAAGGCCATTTTGGTCATTTGATTGTTGGACTTGTTCCGATTGAGGTAAAACCGGTGTCAAAAATTCACAAAAAAATCAAGGACTAAACCCACATATTAGGGACTAATTACGTGGCTTTGGGTGTCAAATTCCAAAGTTCCATCGAAGAATGACCCAAATATCACATGGACGGCCCAGATATCCCATGGACGGCCCAAATACTACCTGGATTGCCCAAATAATATCTGGAAGACACATACTTCACATGGACGACCCATATAGTAATTGGGTGGTCCGAAATCCCAAGGATGTCCCAAAATCACATGGATGTCATCTTGTAAGGTTTTCTGCACCCAAGGCGGTTTTGGTCATTTGACTGTTGGACTTGTTCCGATTGAGGTAAAACCGGTGTCAAAAATTCACAAAAAAATCAAGGATTTAAACCCACATATTAGGGACTAATTACGTGGCTTTGGGAGTAAAATTCCAAAGTTCCATCAAAGAATGACCCAGATATCCAATGGACGGCCCAAATGCTTCCTGGATTGCCCAAATTATACCTGGATGACACAGACTTGACATGGACGATCAAATAGTAACTGGATGGTCCGAGATCCCAAGAATGTCCCAAAACTGACAAGGAAGACCTAACATCACATGGATTGCCAAAATATTACACTAAATGACCCAAATACCACACGGACGGCCGAAATACTACCTGGATTGCCCAAATAATATCTGGAAGACACATATTTCACATGGACGACCCATATAGTAATTGGGTGGTCCGAAATCCCAAGGATGTCCCAAAATCACATGGATGTCATCTAGTAAGGTTTTCTGCACCCAAGGCCATTTTGGTCATTTGACTGTTGGACTTGTTCCGATTGAGGTAAAACCGGTGTCAAAAATTCACAAAAATATCAAGGACTAAAACCCACATATTAGGGACTAATTACGTGGCTTTGGGTGTCAAATTCCAAAGTTCCATCGAAGAATGACCCAAATATCACATGGACGGCCCAGCTATCCCATAGACGGCCCAAATACTTCCTGGATTGCCCAAATTATACCTGGATGACACAGACTTCACATGGACGATCAAATAGTAACTGGATGGTCCGAGATCCCAAGAATGTCCCAAAACTGACAAGGAAGACCTAACATCACATGGATGGCCAAAATAGTACACTAAATGACCCAAATACCACACGGACGGCCAAATACTACCTGGATTGCCCAAATAATATCTGGAAGACACATACTTCACATGGACGACCCATATAGTAATTGGGTGGTCCGAAATCCCAAGGATGTCCCAAAATCACATGGATGTCATCTAGTAAGGTTTTCTGCACCCAAGGCCATTTTGGTCATTTATTGTTGGACTTGTTCCGATTGAGGTAAAACCGGTGTCAAAAATTCACAAAAAAATCAAGGACTAAACCCACATATTAGGGACTAATTACGTGGTTTTGGGTGTCAAATTCCAAAGTTCCATCGAAGAATGACCCAAATATCACATGGACGGCCCAGATATCCCATGGACGGCCCAAATACTTCCTGGATTGCCCAAATTATACCTGGATGACACAGACTTCACATGGACGATCAAATAGTAACTGGATGGTCCGAGATCCCAAGAATGTCCCAAAACTGACAAGGAAGACCTAACATCACATGGATTGCCAAAATAGTACACTAAATGACCCAAATACCACACGGACGGCCCAAATACTACCTGGATTGCCCAAATAATATCTGGAAGACACATACTTCACATGGACGACCCATATAGTAATTGGGTGGTCCGAAATCCCAAGGATGTCCCAAAATCACATGGATGTCATCTAGTAAGGTTTTCTGCACCCAAGGCCATTTTGGTCATTTAATTGTTGGACTTGTTCCGATTGAGGTAAAACCGGTGTCAAAAATTCACAAAAAAATCAAGGGCTGAAACCCACATATTAGGGACTAATTACGTGGCTTTGGGTGTCAAATTCCAAAGTTCCATCGAAGAATGACCCAAATATCACATGGACGGCCCAGATATCCCATGGACGGCCCAAATACTTCCTGGATTGCCCAAATAATACCTGGAAGACACAGACTTCACATGGACGACCCATATAGTAATTGGGTGGTCCGAAATCCCAAGGATGTCCCAAAATCACATGGATGTCATCTTGTAAGGTTTTCTGCACCCAAGGCGGTTTTGGTCATTTGACTGTTGGACTTGTTCCGATTGAGGTAAAACCGGTGTCAAAAATTCACAAAAAAATCAAGGATTTAAACCCACATATTAGGGACTAATTACGTGGCTTTGGGAGTAAAATTCCAAAGTTCCATCAAAGAATGACCCAGATATCAAATGGACGGCCCAAATGCTTCCTGGATTGCCCAAATTTATACCTGGATGACACAGACTTCACATGGACGATCAAATAGTAACTGGATGGTCCGAGATCCCAAGAATGTCCCAAAACTGACAAGGAAGACCTAACATCACATGGATTGCCAAAATAGTACACTAAATGACCCAAATACCACACGGACGGCCCAAATACTACCTGGATTGCCCAAATAATATCTGGAAGACACATACTTCACATGGACGACCCATATAGTAATTGGGTGGTCCGAAATCCCAAGGATGTCCCAAAATCACATGGATGTCATCTAGTAAGGTTTTCTGCACCCAAGGCCATTTTGGTCATTTGACTGTTGGACTTGTTCCGATTGAGGTAAAACCGGTGTCAAAAATTCACAAAAAAATCAAGGCTGAAACCCACATATTAGGGACTAATTACGTGGCTTTGGGTGTCAAATTCCAAAGTTCCATCGAAGAATGACCCAAATATCACATGGACGGCCCAAATGCTTCCTGGATTGCCCAAATTATACCTGGATGACACAGACTTGACATGGACGATCAAATAGTAACTGGATGGTCCGAGATCCCAAGAATGTCCCAAACTGACAAGGAAGACCTAACATCACATGGATGGCCAAAATAGTACACTAAATGACCCAAATACCACACGGACGGCCCAAATACTACCTGGATTGCCCAAATAATATCTGGAAGACACATATTCACATGGACGACCCATATAGTAATTGGGTGGTCCGAAATCCCAAGGATGTCCCAAAATCACATGGATGTCATCTAGTAAGGTTTTCTGCACCCAAGGCCATTTTGGTCATTTGACTGTTGGACTTGTTCCGATTGAGGTAAAACCGGTGTCAAAAATTCAGAAAAATTCAAGGACTAAAACCCACATATTAGGGACTAATTACGTGGCTTTGGGTGTCAAATTCCAAAGTTCCATCGAAGAATGACCCAAATATCACATGGACGGCCCAGCTATCCCATGGACGGCCCAAATACTTCCTGGATTGCCCAAATTATACCTGGATGACACAGACTTCACATGTATGATCAAATAGTAACTGGATGGTCCGAGATCCCAAGAATGTCCCAAAACTGACAAGGAAGACCTAACATCACATGGATGCCAAAATAGTACACTAAATGACCCAAATACCACACGGACGGCCCAAATACTACCTGGATTGCCCAAATAATATCTGGAAGACACATACTTCACATGGACGACCCATATAGTAATTGGGTGGTCCGAAATCCCAAGGATGTCCCAAAATCACATGGATGTCATCTAGTAAGGTTTTCTGCACCCAAGGCCATTTTGGTCATTTGACTGTTGGACTTGTTCCGATTGAGGTAAAACCGGTGTCAAAAATTCACAAAAAAATCAAGGATTTAAACCCACATATTAGGGACTAATTACGTGGCTTTGGGTGTAAAATTCCAAAGTTCCATCAAAGAATGACCCAGATATCACATGGACGGCCCAAATATCCCATGGACGGCCCAAATACTACCTGGATTGCCCAAATAATATCTGGAAGACACATATTTCACATGGACGACCCATATAGTAATTGGGTGGTCCGAAATCCCAAGGATGTCCCAAAATCACATGGATGTCATCTTGTAAGGTTTTCTGCACCCAAGGCGGTTTTGGTCATTTGACTGTTGGACTTGTTCCGATTGAGGTAAAACCGGTGTCAAAAATTCACAAAAAAATCAAGGATTTAAACCCACATATTAGGGACTAATTACGTGGCTTTGGGAGTAAAATTCCAAAGTTCCATCAAAGAATGACCCAGATATCAAATGGACGGCCCAAATGCTTCCTGGATTGCCCAATTTATACCTGGATGACACAGACTTGACATGGACGATCAAATAGTAACTGGATGGTCCGAGATCCCAAGAATGTCCCAAAACTGACAAGGAAGACCTAACATCACATGGATTGCCAAAATATTACACTAAATGACCCAAATACCACACGGACGGCCGAAATACTACCTGGATTGCCCAAATAATATCTGGAAGACACATATTTCACATGGACGACCCATATAGTAATTGGGTGGTCCGAAATCCCAAGGATGTCCCAAAATCACATGGATGTCATCTAGTTAGGTTTTCTGCACCCAAGGCCATTTTGGTCATTTGACTGTTGGACTTGTTCCGATTGAGGTAAAACCGGTGTCAAAAATTCAGAAAAATTCAAGGACTAAAACCCAGATATTAGGGACTAATTACGTGGTTTTGGGTGTAAAATTCCAAAGTTCCATCGAAGAATGACCCAAATATCACATGGACGGCCCAGCTATCCCATAGACGGCCCAAATACTTCCTGGATTGCCCAAATTATACCTGGATGACACAGACTTCACATGGACGATCAAATAGTAACTGGATGGTCCGAGATCCCAAGAATGTCCCAAAACTGACAAGGAAGACCTAACATCACATGGATGGCCAAAATAGTACACTAAATGACCCAAATACCACACGGACGGCCAAATACTACCTGGATTGCCCAAATAATATCTGGAAGACACATACTTCACATGGACGACCCATATAGTAATTGGGTGGTCCGAAATCCCAAGGATGTCCCAAAATCACATGGATGTCATCTAGTAAGGTTTTCTGCACCCAAGGCCATTTTGGTCATTTGACTGTTGGACTTGTTCCGATTGAGGTAAAACCGGTGTCAAAAATTCACAAAAAAATCAAGGACTAAAACCCACATATTAGGGACTAATTACGTGGCTTTGGGTGTCAAATTCCAAAGTTCCATCGAAGAATGACCCAAATATCACATGGACGGCCCAGATATCCCATGGACGGCCCAAATACTTCCTGGATTGCCCAAATTATACCTGGATGACACAGACTTCACATGGACGATCAAATAGTAACTGGATGGTCCGAGATCCCAAGAATGTCCCAAAACTGACAAGGAAGACCTAACATCACATGGATGGCCAAAATAGTACACTAAATGACCCAAATACCACACGGACGGCCCAAATACTACCTGGATTGCCCAAATAATATCTGGAAGACACATACTTCACATGGACGACCCATATAGTAATTGTGTGGTCCGAAATCCCAAGGATGTCCGAAAATCACATGGATGTCATCTAGTAAGGTTTTCTGCACCCAAGGCCATTTTGGTCATTTAATTGTTGGACTTGTTCCGATTGAGGTAAAACCGGTGTCAAAAATTCACAAAAAAATCAAGGGCTGAAACCCACATATTAGGGACTAATTACGTGGCTTTGGGTGTCAAATTCCAAAGTTCCATCGAAGAATGACCCAGATATCACATGGACGGCCCAGATATCCCATGGACGGCCCAAATACTTCCTGGATTGCCCAAATAATACCTGGGTGACACAGACTTCACATGGACGACCCATATAGTAATTGGGTGGTCCGAAATCCCAAGGATGTCCCAAAATCACATGGATGTCATCTTGTAAGGTTTTCTGCACCCAAGGCGGTTTTGGTCATTTGACTGTTGGACTTGTTCCGATTGAGGTAAAACCGGTGTCAAAAATTCACAAAAAAATCAAGGATTTAAACCCACATATTAGGGACTAATTACGTGGCTTTGGGAGTAAAATTCCAAAGTTCCATCAAAGAATGACCCAGATATCAAATGGACGGCCCAAATGCTTCCTGGATTGCCCAATTTATACCTGGATGACACAGACTTGACATGGACGATCAAATAGTAACTGGATGGTCCGAGATCCCAAGAATGTCCCAAAACTGACAAGGAAGACCTAACATCACATGGATTGCCAAAATATTACACTAAATGACCCAAATACCACACGGACGGCCGAAATACTACCTGGATTGCCCAAATAATATCTGGAAGACACATATTTCACATGGACGACCCATATAGTAATTGGGTGGTCCGAAATCCCAAGGATGTCCCAAAATCACATGGATGTCATCTAGTAAGGTTTTCTGCACCCAAGGCCATTTTGGTCATTTGACTGTTGGACTTGTTCCGATTGAGGTAAAACCGGTGTCAAAAATTCACAAAAATTCAAGGACTAAAACCCACATATTAGGGACTAATTACGTGGTTTTGGGTGTCAAATTCCAAAGTTCCATCGAAGAATGACCCAAATATCACATGGACGGCCCAGCTATCCCATAGACGGCCCAAATACTTCCTGGATTGCCCAAATTATACCTGGATGACACGGACTTCACATGTATGATCAAATAGTAACTGGATGGTCCGAGATCCCAAGAATGTCCCAAAACTGACAAGGAAGACCTAACATCACATGGATTGCCAAAATAGTACACTAAATGACCCAAATACCACACGGACGACCCAAATACTACCAGGATTGCCCAAATTATACCTGGATGACACAGACTTCACATGTATGATCAAATAGTAACTGGATGGTCCGAGATCCCAAGAATGTCCCAAAACTGACAAGGAAGACCTAACGTCACATGGATGGCCAAAATAGTACACTAAACGACCCAAATTCCACACGGACGGCCGAAATACTACCTGGATTGCCCAAATAATATCTGGAAGACACATACTTCACATGGACGACCCATATAGTAATTGGGTGGTCCGAAATCCCAAGGATGTCCCAAAATCACATGGATGTCATCTTGTAAGGTTTTCTGCACCCAAGGCGGTTTTGGTCATTTGACTGTTGGACTTGTTCCGATTGAGGTAAAACCGGTGTCAAAAATTCACAAAAAAATCAAGGATTTAAACCCACATATTAGGGACTAATTACGTGGCTTTGGGAGTAAAATTCCAAAGTTCCATCAAAGAATGACCCAGATATCCAATGGACGGCCCAAATGCTTCCTGGATTGCCCAATTTATACCTGGATGACACAGACTTGACATGGACGATCAAATAGTAACTGGATGGTCCGAGATCCCAAGAATGTCCCAAAACTGACAAGGAAGACCTAACATCACATGGATTGCCAAAATATTACACTAAATGACCCAAATACCACACGGACGGCCGAAATACTACCTGGATTGCCCAAATAATATCTGGAAGACACATATTTCACATGGACGACCCATATAGTAATTGGGTGGTCCGAAATCCCAAGGATGTCCCAAAATCACATGGATGTCATCTTGTAAGGTTTTCTGCACCCAAGGCGGTTTTGGTCATTTGACTGTTGGACTTGTTCCGATTGAGGTAAAACCGGTGTCAAAAATTCACAAAAAAATCAAGGATTTAAACCCACATATTAGGGACTAATTACGTGGTTTTGGGTGTAAAATTCCAAAGTTCCATCGAAGAATGACCCAAATATCACATGTATCCCATGGACGGCCCAAATACTTCCTGGATTGCCCAAATTATACCTGGATGACACAGACTTGACATGGACGATCAAATAGTAACTGGATGGTCCGAGATCCCAAGAATGTCCCAAAACTGACAAGGAAGACCTAACATCACATGGATTGCCAAAATATTACACTAAATGACCCAAATACCACACGGACGGCCGAAATACTACCTGGATTGCCCAAATAATATCTGGAAGACACATATTTCACATGGACGACCCATATAGTAATTGGGTGGTCCGAAATCCCAAGGATGTCCCAAAATCACATGGATGTCATCTAGTAAGGTTTTCTGCACCCAAGGCCATTTTGGTCATTTGACTGTTGGACTTGTTCCGATTGAGGTAAAACCGGTGTCAAAAATTCACAAAAAAATCAAGGACTTAAACCCACATATTAGGGACTAATTACGTGGCTTTGGGTGTAAAATTCCAAAGTTCCATCAAAGAATGACCCAAATATCACATGGACGGCCCAGATATCACATGGACGGCCCAAATGCTTCCTGGATTGCCCAATTTATACCTGGATGACACAGACTTGACATGGACGATCAAATAGTAACTGGATGGTCCGAGATCCCAAGAATGTCCCAAAACTGACAAGGAAGACCTAACATCACATGGATTGCCAAAATAGTACACTAAATGACCCAAATACCACACGGACGGCCGAAATACTACCTGGATTGCCCAAATAATATCTGGAAGACACATACTTCACATGGACGACCCATATAGTAATTGGGTGGTCCGAAATCCCAAGGATGTCCCAAAATCACATGGATGTCATCTAGTAAGGTTTTCTGCACCCAAGACCATTTTGGTCATTTGATTGTTGGACTTGTTCCGATTGAGGTAAAACCGGTGTCAAAAATTCACAAAAAAATCAAGGATTTAAACCCACATATTAGGGACTAATTACGTGGCTTTGGGTGTAAAATTCCAAAGTTCCACCGAAGAATGACCCAAATATCACATGGACGGCCCAAATACTTCCTGGATTGCCCAAATTATACCTGGATGACACAGACTTCACATGGACGATCAAATAGTAACTGGATGGTCCGAGATCCCAAGAATGTCCCAAAACTGACAAGGAAGACCTAACATCACATGGATGGCCAAAATAGTACACTAAATGACCCAAATACCACACGGACGGCCCAAATACTACCTGGATTGCCCAAATAATATCTGGAAGACACATACTTCATATGGACGACCCATATAGTAATTGGGTGGTCCGAAATCCCAAGGATGTCCCAAAATCACATGGATGTCATCTAGTAAGGTTTTCTGCACCCAAGGCCATTTTGGTCATTTGACTGTTGGACTTGTTCCGACTGCGGTAAAACCGGTGTCAAAAATTAACAAAAATATCAAGGACTTTAACCCACATATTAGGGACTAATTACGTGGCTTTGGGTGTCAAATTCGAAAGTTCCATCGAAGAATGGCCCAGATAACACATGGACGGCCCAGATATCACATGGACGGCCCAAATACTTCCTGGATTGCCCAATTTATACCTGGATGACACAGACTTCACATGGACGATCAAATAGTAACTGGATGGTCCAAGATCCCTAGAATGTCCCAAAACTGACAAGGAAGACCTAACATCACATGGATGACCAAAATAGTACACTAAATGACCTAAATACCACACGGACGGCCCAAATACTACCTAGATTGCCCAAATAATATCTGGAAGACAAATACTTCACATGGACGACCCATATAGTAATTGTGTGGTCCGAAATACCAAGGATGTCCGAAAATCACATGGATGTCATCTAGTAAGGTTTTCTGCACCCAAGGCCATTTTGGTCATTTAATTGTTGGACTTGTTCCGATTGAGGTAAAACCGGTGTCAAAAATTCACAAAAAAATCAAGGGCTGAAACCCACATATTAGGGACTAATTACGTTGTTTTGGGTGTCAAATTCCAAAGTTCCATCGAAGAATGGCCCAAATATCACATGGACGGCCCAGATATCCCATGGACGGCCCAAATACTTCTTGGATTGCCCAAATTATACCTGGGTGACACGGACTTCACATGTATGATCAAATAGTAACTGGATGGTTCGAGATCCCAAGAATGTCCCAAAACTGACAAGGAAGACCTAACATCACATGGATTGCCAAAATAGTACACTAAATGACCCAAATACCACACGGACGACCCAAATACTACCAGGATTGCCCAAATTATACCGGGATGACACAGACTTCACATGTATGATCAAATAGTAACTGGATGGTCCGAGATCCCAAGAATGTCCCAAAACTGACAAGGAAGACCTAACGTCACATGGATGGCCAAAATAGTACACTAAACGACCCAAATTCCACACGGACGGCCCAAATACTACCTGGATTGCCCAAATAATATCTGGAAGACACATACTTCACATGGACGACCCATATAGTAATTGGGTGGTCCGAAATCCCAAGGATGTCCCAAAATCACATGGATGTCATCTTGTAAGGTTTTCTGCACCCAAGGCGGTTTTGGTCATTTGACTGTTGGACTTGTTCCGATTGAGGTAAAACCGGTGTCAAAAATTCACAAAAAAATCAAGGATTTAAACCCACATATTAGGGACTAATTACGTGGCTTTGGGAGTAAAATTCCAAAGTTCCATCAAAGAATGACCCAGATATCCAATGGACGGCCCAAATGCTTCCTGGATTGCCCAAATTATACCTGGATGACACAGACTTGACATGGACGATCAAATAGTAACTGGATGGTCCGAGATCCCAAGAATGTCCCAAAACTGACAAGGAAGACCTAACATCACATGGATTGCCAAAATATTACACTAAATGACCCAAATACCACACGGACGGCCGAAATACTACCTGGATTGCCCAAATAATATCTGGAAGACACATATTTCACATGGACAACCCATATAGTAATTGGGTGGTCCGAAATCCCAAGGATGTCCCAAAATCACATGGATGTCATCTTGTAAGGTTTTCTGCACCCAAGGCGGTTTTGGTCATTTGACTGTTGGACTTGTTCCGATTGAGGTAAAACCGGTGTCAAAAATTCACAAAAAAATCAAGGATTTAAACCCACATATTAGGGACTAATTACGTGGCTTTGGGAGTAAAATTCCAAAGTTCCATCAAAGAATGACCCAAATATCAAATGGACGGCCCAAATGCTTCCTGGATTGCCCAATTTATACCTGGATGACACAGACTTGACATGGACGATCAAATAGTAACTAGATGGTCCGAGATCCCAAGAATGTCCCAAAACTGACAAGGAAGACCTAACATCACATGGATTGCCAAAATATTACACTAAATGACCCAAATACCACACGGACGGCCGAAATACTACCTGGATTGCCCAAATAATATCTGGAAGACACATATTTCACATGGACGACCCATATAGTAATTGGGTGGTCCGAAATCCCAAGGATGTCCCAAAATCACATGGATGTCATCTAGTTAGGTTTTCTACACCCAAAGCCATTTTGGTCATTTGACTGTTGGACTTGTTCCGATCAAGGTAAAACCGAAGTCAAAAATTCAGAAAAATTCAAGGACTAAAACCCAGATATTAGGGACTAATTACGTGGTTTTGGGTGTCTGATTCCAAAGTTCCATCGAAGAATGACCCAAATATCACATGGACGGCCCAGCTATCCCATAGACGGCCCAAATACTTCCTGGATTGCCCAAATTATACCTGGATGACACAGACTTCACAAGGACGATCAAATAGTAACTGGATGGTCCGAGATCCCAAGAATGTCCCAAAACTGACAAGGAAGACCTAACATCATATGGATGGCCAAAATAGTACACTAAATGACCCAAATACCACACGGACGGCCCAAATACTACCTGGATTGCCCAAATAATATCTGGAAGACACATACTTCACATGGACGACCCATATAGTAATTGGGTGGTCCGAAATCCCAAGGATGTCCCAAAATCACATGGATGTCATCTAGTAAGGTTTTCTGCACCCAAGGCCATTTTGGTCATTTGACTGTTGGACTTGTTCCGATTGAGGTAAAACCGGTGTCAAAAATTCACAAAAAAATCAAGGACTTAAACCCACATATTAGGGACTAATTACGTGGCTTTGGGTGTCAAATTCGAAAGTTCCATCGAAGAATGACCCAGATAACACATGGACGGCCCAGATATCACATGGACGGCCCAAATACTTCCTGGATTGCCCAATTTATACCTGGATGACACAGACTTCACATGGACGATCAAATAGTAACTGGATGGTCCAAGATCCCTAGAATGTCCCAAAACTGACAAGGAAGACCTAACATCACATGGATGACCAAAATAGTACACTAAATGACCCAAATACCACACGGACGGCCCAAATACTACCTAGATTGCCCAAATAATATCTGGAAGACAAATACTTCACATGGACGACCCATATAGTAATTGTGTGGTCCGAAATCCCAAGGATGTCCGAAAATCACATGGATGTCATCTAGTAAGGTTTTCTGCACCCAAGGCCATTTTGGTCATTTAATTGTTGGACTTGTTCCGATTGAGGTAAAACCGGTGTCAAAAATTCACAAAAAAATCAAGGGCTGAAACCCACATATTAGGGACTAATTACGTTGTTTTGGGTGTCAAATTCCAAAGTTCCATCGAAGAATGACCCAGATATCAATGGCGGCCCACTCCAAACCACTTTAACCAAAGGAATCAAATGTCACTTTTAGTCGGGTACTATCACGTGACAAGTGTCTTGAAATACTTCCTGAGATTGGACACATGAAAAACGTTGTGGAGATTTGACAAGAACGGGGGTAAGGCTATCTGGTACTTTTGAGGATTTGTTAAGGACGATCAATAGTAACCTCGGGGTAAGTTTCCTCGCCTTCATCACTCTACCAACCCCAGTCGTCGGGGTAACTCTCAAGAATACATGATCGCCTTCCTGGAATTCGAGCGCCTTCCTCCTTTTATCATGGTAGCTCCTCTGCCTACTCTGTGCAACTCTCATCTTTTCCTGAACCAATCTAATCTTTTCTGTTGTTTCCTGGACTAACTCTGGCCCTAGCACCACACTATCACTAGGTTCACTCCAACACAAGGGTGTCCTACATCTCCTCCCATACAGAGCCTCATAAGGCACCATCCCGATGCTGGAATGGAAACTGTTGTTGTAGATGAACTCTATTAGGGGCAAAAACTTGTGCCAACTTCCAGACTGTTCTAACACAACAAGCCCTCAACAAGTCCTCTAAGGACTGGATGGTCCGCTCAGACTGTCCATCAGTCTGAGGGTGGTAAGCTGAACTAAGCCTAAGCTTTGTCCCTAAAGCCTCTTGCAAACTATTCCAAAACCTAGAGGTAAACCTCGGGTCTCTATCTGAAACTATGCTAGACTAAGGTCTCTAAACTCCTCAATCAAATCCATCTCCTTAAACCATCAAAGCGGAGAACATGCAGGGTTTTCCTACTCAAGGCATCGGCCACCACATTGGCCTTTCCTGGATGATAGGTCAGCTCGAAGTCATAATCCTTTAACAACTCCATCCACCTACGCTGCCTCATGTTCAACTCCTTTTGATCAAAGAGATACTTCAAACTCTTATGATCACTAAAAACCTCAAACCTCGCTCCATATAGGTAATGCCTCCAGATCTTTAAGGCAAATACCACAGCTCCTAACTCTAGGTCATGGGTAGGGTAGTTCTTCTCATGGGTTTTCAACTGCCTAGAAGCATAAGCGACTACCATACCATTCTGCATCAGCACACCACCCAACCCTTGCTTCGAAGCATCGCAGTAAACTACGAAGGGTTCACTAGGATCTGGCAAAACTAACACTGGTGCTGACGTCAACCTATTCTTAAGGGTTTGGAAAACTCTCTTCACACTTAGAGTCCCACACAAACAACTGTCCCTTTTTGGTGAGACGGGTTAAGGGTAAAGCTATCTTAGAAAAACCTTCTATAAACCGCCGATGATACCCGGCTAATCCCAAGAAACTCCTAATCTCGGTTACAGACTTTGGCGCTTCCCATTGGAGCACCGTCTCTACCTTAGCTGGGTCCACTGCTATGCCACCCTTAGAGATGACATATCCTAAGAAGCTCACTTCCTCTAACCAGAACTCACACTTAGACAACTTAGCATACAACTGCTTCTCCTTATGGGTCTGCAAGACAACCCTCAGGTGTTCCTCATGTTCCTTCTTACTCTTGGAGTACACTAAGATGTCATCTATGAACACCACCACAAACTTATCCAAGTAAGGGAAAAAGGTCTTGTTCATGTAGTCCATGAAGACCGCAGGAGCATTGGTCACACCGAAGGGCATAACCAAATACTCATAGTGACCATATCGCGTCCTAAACGCTATCTTCGGGATGTCCTCAGACTTAACCCGAATCTGATGGTACCCTGACCTCAAATCTATCTTTGAAAAGACGCAAGCGCCCATCAACTGGTCCATAAGATCATCAATCCTAGGGAGGGGATACCGATTCTTTATGGTCACCTTGTTGAGCTGTCGAAAGTCGACACACAACCTCATACTACCATCCTTCTTCTTCACCAACAACACAGGTGCTCCCCACGGAGACACACTCGGCCTAATGAACTGCTTCTCCATCAGGTCCTCTAACTGTTCTTTCAACTTAGCTAGCTCTAGAGGAGACATTCTATAGGGTGCTATGGATATCGGCCCGGTGCCAGGCACTAAATCTATGGTAAACTCAACATCTCTTTCTGGGGGTAAGTTATAAACATCCCCCGAAAACACTTCAGGAAACTCTCGCACAACAGGCATGCTGGCGACATCAGGAGTGCTGCTCTCTACATCTAGGGAAGCTAACATCATGTATACTTGGGCTTCATCTCTCATCGAAGCTCGTACTTGGCTGGCAGAGAGAAGGTCCGGATTCTTAGACTCCTTTGGAGTTCCAAAAACCAGGGTTTTATCAAAACAATTCAGAAGGACATCGTTGGAAGATAACCAGTTCATACCCAGAATAACGTCCAGGTCTTTCAAGGGTAAGCATACAAGATCAGCAAGGAAAGTTTTATCATTTATAACAATATGGCAGTTCTTGCATGCATAAGAAGTAGAAACAGGTTTATTTGTAGGTGTAGAAACCAACAAATCAAACTCAAGAAAGGTAACAGGCAATCTTAGACTCTTGACCCTATCATGCGATATAAACGAGTGAGTAGCACCCAAATCATACAATACAATTAATTGAGTTCCATCAATTAAACACGTACCTTGGATCAAGTCATCAGACTCGGAGGCTTCAGCTCCACTAAGAGTAAAGACTCTTCCAGTGATCTTCAGTCTGTTGGCCTGGGACTTCTGATTCTTGCTAGCGCTGGGAGGCTCGGCCTTAGCTCCATCACACTCACGGCTGATGTGGCCTGGCTTACCACACTTGAAGCAGATGACCTGTGTTTCCTTGCACTGGGACGAATAGTGGTCCTGTGCTCCACACTTCTCACACCTCATAGCTCTAGGGGCATCAGAAAACCCACCCCTGAAGCTACTCTGCTGAAACTGGGGCTTTCTGCCGCTCTGCTTGAAGTCCTTGCCCGTAGGGGCAAACAGCTGCTTGCCCTTATCCCTCTGATCAGTCCTCCTGCCGCTCTGATTGTCCGGTCCTCTGGAACTGGCAGCTCTGAACTGACTAGCATCCTCGTAAATCCGACACTTGTTGACTAGAATCGGAAAGACTCGGATCTCCTGATAACTGATGGCCTGTTTGATCTCAGGCCTGAGTCCCGCTTCAAACTTCACACACTTGGAGCGATCGTCTGTCTCATGCTGGTAAGGAGTGTAGTACCTCGCCAGCTCCTCAAACTTAGCCGCGTAGTCATCGACTGATAGCAACCGTTGCCTCAAAGACAAGAACTCCATCTCTTTCTTGTCTCTGATATCCGCTGGAAAATACTTCTACAGGAACCTCTGCCTGAACACAGCCCACTTGCAAGTATCCCCCTAGAAAGTATCCCATGGTTAACCTAGGACCCCCTTGCAAGGATCCCATGGTTAACCCATGACCGCTTTGCAAGGATCCCAAGGTTAACCATGACCCACTTGCAAGGATCCCATGGTTAACGCATGACCCACTTGCAAGGATCCTCCTAGAAAAGTTCCCATGGTTAACCCACGACCCCCTTGCTAGAATCCCATGGTTAACCCACTTGACCCACTTGCAAGGATGACCCCAAGGAACTTAACCATGACCCTGCAAGTATCCCCCTAGAAAGTATCCCATGGTTAACCTAGGACCCCCTTGCAAGGATCCTAAGATTAACCCATGACCGACTTGCAAGGATCCCATGGTTAACCCACGACCCCCTTACAAGGATCCCACGGTTAACCCTTGACCCACTTGCAGGGATGCCCCTAGAAAGGATCCCATGGTTAACCCATGACCCAAAACCCACTTTCAAGGATCCCAATGGTTAATCGATGACACACTTGCAAGGATCCCGTGGTTAACCGATGACCCACTTGCAAGGATCCCAAGGTTAACCCATGACCCCCTTGCAAGGATCCTTAGGTTAACCCATGACCCACTTGCAAGGATCCCCCTAGAAAGGATCCCATGGTTAACCTATGACCCCCTTGCAAGGATCCCATGGTTAAACCAAGAGTCACTTGCAAGGATCCCATGGTTAACCCATGGCACTCTGGCAAGGATCCCATGGTTAACCCACGACCCACTTGTAATGATCCCACGGTTAACCCATGACCCACTTTGCAAGGATCCCCTGGTTAACCCATGAACCCTTGCAAGGATCCCATGGTTAACCCATGACCCCTTGCATGGATCCCATGGTTAACCCATGACCCACTTGCAAGGATCCCATGGTTAACCCATGACCTGCTTGCAAGGATCCCCCTAGAAAGGATCGCATGGTTAACCCATGACCCCCTTGCATGGATCCCAGGGTTAACCATGACCTCTCTGGCAAGGATCCCATGGTTAACCCATGACCCCCTTGCAAGGATCCCACGGTTAACCCATGACCCACTTGAAAGGATCCCATGGTTAACCCATAAGCCCCTTGCAAGGATCCCATGGTTAACCCATGCACTCTGGCAAAGGATCCCATGGTTAACCCATGACCCATTTGCAAGGATCCCACGGTTAACCCATGACCCACTTGCAGGGATCCCCCTAGAAAGGATCCCATGGTTAACCTAGGACCCCGAAGGATCCCAGGGTTAACCATGACCCATTTGCAAGGATCCCATGGTTAACCCATGACCCACTTACAGGGATCCCATGGTTGACCCATGATCCACTTGCAAGGATCCCATGGTTAACCCATGACCGACGCAAAGATCCCAAGGTTAACCCATGACCCCTTGCAAGGATACCATGGTTAACCCATGACCCCCATGCATGGATCCCAGGGTTAACCCATGACCCACTTGCAAGGATCCCATGGTTAACCCATGAACCTGTTGCAAGGATCCCATGGTTAACCCTTGACCCACTTGCAAGGATCCCATGGTTAACCCATGACCCACTTGCAATGATCCCCTGGTTAACCCATGACCCACTTGCAAGGATCCCCCGAGAAAGGATCCCATGGTTAACCCATGACCCCCTTGCAAGGATCCCATGGTTAACCCAAGATCCACTTGCAAGGATCCCATGGTTAACCCATGACCACCTTGCAAGGATCCCATGGTTAAACCCATGACCCACTTGCAAGGATCCCATGTTAACCCATGACCACATTGCAAGGATCTAATGGTTAACCCATGAACCCTAGAAAGGATCCCATGGTTAAACCCATGACCCACTTGCAAGGATCCCATGGTTAACCCATGACCCACTTGCAAGGATCCCATGGTTAACCCATGACCCACTTGGAAGGATCCCAAAGGATCCATGGTTAACCATGACCCCCTTGCAAGGATCCCATGGTTAAACCATGACCCCTTTGCAAGGATCCCATGGTTAACCATGACCCCCTTGCAAGGATCCCATGGTTAACCCATGAGTCACTTGCAAGGATCCCATGGTAAACCCATGACACTCTTGCAAGGATCCCATGGTTAACCCATGACCCACCTTCAAAGGATCCCACGGTTAACCCATGACCCACTTGCAAGGATCCCCCTAGAAAGGATCCCATGGTTAACCCATGACCCAAAACCTTACAAGGATCCCATGGTTAACCATGACCCACTTGCAAGGATCCCGTGGTTAACCCATGACCCCCTTGCATGGACCCCATGGTTAACCCATGACCCACTTTGCAAGGATCCCAATGTTAACCCATGACCTGCTTGCAAGGATCCCATGGTTAACCAAGACCCGCTTGCAAGGATCCCATGGTTAACCCATGACCCCACACCAGGATCCCATGGTTAACCAATTGACCCATTGCAAGGATCCCATGGTTAACCCATGACCCACTTGCAAGGATCCAATGGTTAACCTAGGACCCACTTGCAAGGATCCCATGGTTAACCCATGAACCCCATTGCAAGGATCCCATGGTTAACCCATGACCCACTTGCAAGGATCCCATGGTTAACCCATGATCCATTTGCAAGGATCCCATGGTTAACCCATGACCCACTTGCAAGGATCCCCCTAGAAAGGATCCCATGGTTAACCCAGGACCCCCTTGCAAGGATCCCATGGTTAACCCATGACCCACTTGCAAGGAATCCCATGGTTAACCCATGACCACCTTGCAAGGATCCCATGGTTAACCCATGACCCACTTGCAAGGATCCAATGTTAACCCATGACCCACTTGCAAGGATCCCCCGAGAAAGGATCCCATGGTTAACCCACTAACCCTTGCAAGGATCCCATGGTTAACCCAAGACCCCCTTGCAAGGATCCCATGGTTAACCCACGACCCACTGGCAAGGAATCCATGGTTAACCCATGACCCCCTTGCAAGGATCCCATGGTTAACCAATGACCCCCTTGCAAGGATCCCCTGGTTAACCCATGACCCACTTGCAAGGATCCCCCTAGAAAGGATCACATGGTTAACCCATGACCCACTTGCAAGGATCCCATGGTTAACCATAACCCCTTTGCAAGGATCCCATGGTTAACCCATGACCCCCTTGCAAGGATCCCATGGTTAACCCATGACCCACTTGCAAGGATCCCATGGTTAACCCATGACCCCCTTGCAAGGATCCCATGGTTAACCCATGAACCACTTGCAAGGATCCCATGGTTTAACCCATGACCCTCTTGCAAGGGATCCCTTGGTTAACCCACGACCCACTTGCAAGGATTCCAAGGTTAACCCATGACCCACTTGCAAGGATCCCCCTAGAAAGGATCCCATGGTTAACCATGACCCCCCTGCAAGGATCCCATGGTTAACCCATGACCCACATGCAAGGATCACATGGTTAACCCATGACCCACTTGCAAGGATCCCATGGTTAACCCAAGACCCACTTGCAAGGATCCCATGGTTAACCCATGGCACCCTGGCAAGGATCCCATGGTTAACCCAAGACCTCCTTGCAAGGATCCCATGGTTAACCATGACCCCCTTGCAGGGATCCCAATGGTTAACCCATGACCCACTTGCAAGGATCCCATGGTTACCCCATGACCCCACTTGCAAGGATCCCATGGTTAACCCAGACCCACTTGCAAGGATCCCAAGGTTAACCCATGACCCCACTTGCAAGGATCCCATGGTTAACCCATGACCCCCTTTAAGGATCCCCATGGTTAACCCATGACCCACTTGCAAGGATTCTCCTAGAAAGGATCCCATGGTTAACCCATGACCCACTTGCAAGGATCCCATGGTTAACCCATGACCCACTTGCAAGGATCCCATGGTTAACCCACGACCCACTTGCAAGGATCCTATGGTTAACCCATGACCCACTTGCAAGGATCCCATGGAAACCATGACCCACTTGCAAAGGATCCCATGACCCCCTTGCAAGGATCCCAAGGTTAACCCATGACCCACTTGCAAGGATCCCATGGTTAACCCATGACCCCTTGCCATGATCCCATGGTTAACCCATGACCCCTTACAAGGATCCCATGGTTACCCATGACCCACTTGCAAGGATCCCATAGTTAACCCATGACCCCTTGCAAGGATCCCATGGTTAACCCATGACCCACTTGCAAGGATCCCATGGTTAACCCATGACCCCCTTGCAAGGATCCCATGGTTAACCCATGACCCACTTGCAAGGATCCCCATAGAAAAGGGATCCCATGGTTAACCCATGACCCACTTGCTAGGATCCCATGGTTAACCCATGACCCACTTGCAAGGATCCCATGGTTAACCCATGACCCACTTGCAAGGATCCCAAGGTTAACCCATGACCCACTTGCAAGGATCCCCTAGAAAGGATCCCATGGTTAACCCATGACCCCCTTGCAAGGATCCCATGGTTAACCCAAGACCCACATGCAAGGATCCCATGGTTAACCCATGACCCACTTGCAAGGATCCCATGGTTAACCCATGAACCCCTTGCAAGGATCCCATGGTTAACCCATGACCCCCTTGCAAGGATCCCATGGTTAACCCATGACACCCTTCTTCGGGCGCTACAACGTAAGTGACATTTTATGGTCGAAAAAGTAGATTTATTAAAATGGGTTTTATGAAAGAATGGGGTAACTTTTTCCATTTTCGTGAAGTTATATTAAAAATAACTAGTTCGTATTTAAAGGAGATGGACAAATAAAATAGTTCATTAGACACATTAGGGTCATGAGTTCGTAAAAACGTTTACATAAAGCCCAAGCCGACTAATAAATAAAAATCATATTGTTTCACTATATAGACTCATCTTAAAGATATGGAGACACAGCTCCTAAAATATAAGATTCTTGGAGTCACCAGCTCCTTAGACATTTACATTAACTCCAAAAACCATACCCAGGTGGCCAAACTAAAATATAAAAAAGACCATCCTTGCTCGTTCATCGTGATGAGGACAGACCACCTAACTGGCGAGATCTTGTGGAAACTCTATTTGAATCCACTACCGACGTAGTCACAAAAGGCACTACAGGATGCTACTACAATAGTAACCCTCCCGAAATAAGCCCTTTCCTTTTCAAAAAGGAAAAAAAAAACATAGTCTACGAAACATCGACAGTCTGGTAAGACGTTTACAACTAGAAAATCTAACACATCGTCTGCATACTTGAACCTCGACTTCTATTGATGCATCAGCCAAGCGACCTCTTGACTTCTATAATCTTCTCAAAAAGAATACAGAAGGCACGAGTAGTCAGAGTGGTTCGGAGGATTGTTTCGGATTACGCCAGCGTTGGGCAATGAAAGTGTGGTCAAGAGTGAATAAGGTGGCACATGGCTTTTTTCGGGAACATCCTACACTAGCAGAAAACACGTATGTGTGTAGTCACAGTATGTCGGTGCAGTGCAAGCTCACCACGCAACAAGAGAAGCTACCAACTGGGCCTATGTGAGTATTTCATACACCCTGAAACCCCTCTATGAGATAAGCAGGATTGCGCCACTAGCGGAATTCGCGCACTCCGCATTTAGAAGTGTTAGCTCTTCTCCTAGGCACCAACGGCCTTGTACAGAACATAGTTTTCACTTAAGTGTTTAGGCAGAGATTTTCCGAAAAAATGGCGTTCTTCTTGTCTTTCCTATCGACTGACATCTTGAGTCCATTGGAATTCTTTCAACGTGCACTGTTTCTCAGATGCTATAGATGTTATTAACAGATCGAGAGGGAAGGTTCTCAAGTAACCTTTCATTGTTTGTATAACGATAGCTTAAAACGAGTGACTAACAAGTCCTAATGCATTATGAGATTGGAGACACAAGTCCAGATTATTTATTTCTCTATACTTTTCTAATTGAGCCTGTTTCCTTTGGCTTTCCAAGAAAACCAATCATTCTGAGTCCATTAAATTTTATAGAATATGGATGTAATGAGATTATACATACTTTATGACATAAGGTCGTGTGTTCCACCCCAGTTCATAAATTATTACTAAAACCTTTTGGTTGAAAACCAAACCATTTTGAAATCAGATTCCATTAAAGTACATAGGAGCTAAATTCCTCAAAGACAGTTTCTTGAAAAACATCGAAACTCTTTAAAATACCGTCTTTACCATTTTTTTTATTGTATTTAAACTTAAATTCCATATTTTCACAAATATAAATTATTTTTCTCAAATCCTACCACTTTCATTATGACGGTTTTGCTGCTTTTTACTGGTGTTTAAGCCCAAAACCAAACAGTTTTGAAACAGTATGGTTATTCAGGCCTCAAATATATAATACTAATATGGAAAATGTTGGGAGAAACACTGATTTTATCATCTTACTCTCCAGTTTATGTACGAAAATTCCTAAAAATTTGACCAAACGTCATTAAGTTTGTAAATCGCGTAAATCATTTTTCAAGCGAGTTTTACACCCTAAATAGTCCAAAACTCATTTTGGAGTATTTGTATACAGTTTAATAGGTATTAAAAACGAGGTACTCTCCACTATCACAGTTAAATATATTTTCGCAGAAAATTTACGCAATTTAATCACTAATCTTTCATTATTGTCACAAAGAGAGAGATCCGTGTGATTCACTTAAAAAACCTTATAGAGTTTTATTTATAATCTTCAAATCACTACCAAAACCAAGCTTTCTTTAGAAAGTATTTTTCAGTTGCCCTCCAAATTCCGCAGAAAATTTCGTTTGCTGCCCAAATAATTTTTCTATAATTGCCAAAATAGGTGCATTTTTCACACAAAAAAAAGCTTATAACTTTTATTATGTATGTAATCCAATTAACACCAAAACAATTTGATGGTTTTGTATTATCAAGGAATAGCCAATCCTTAAGCACACAATAATATGAATTATCAGTGCAACCACTGAAATGTTTTCAGAAGTTACATTTTAGTCCCTAGGGACTCATACAATCATATCTTGTCAATTATACACAATCCACATCATATTATGTTCGATCTTATACTCATATATATTTATGCAAAACAAGTCCTAAACATTATAGAACAATTTAACCAGTCGATGGCTGAATGGCCTTAGATTACTCATGTTAAGCATTTTTTTTTATAGCAACTTCGCAATCGAAACAAAATACCAAGTTTTCAATTTAGTAGGAGTCAATAAGCACCAAAACCACATATATCACAAACAAAAACATATATTCAAACCTTATGCGCAGAGAGGAGCACATAGATCTGCCATAAAAATATGTAGAATTTTCATACATAGGAAATTACGAAACCATATATACAGCTAATTAAACCGGATCAACATTATATACATTAAGGTAGGGATAGTGGTAATCGCCCCTTTACACTCTTGTAGATCACTTTTGAAGATCAAACAAACACAAGCTAAACCAAGCAAGGTTGAGGCCATGGTTTTGTCCACCAAAACCTGTAAGCCATGAACAATCAACATAAAATCAAGTTAAAGAATGAAGGAAATCACCTAATCCCATTGTGAGCATAGGTTCGGCCAAGTCAAGAAGAAATAGCTAGGGATCTCTAAATTTTTCAAGCTCTTGGATGATGAAAATAGAGATCATAAACTATATCATAGAAATTGGTTTCACATTTTTATGATTTTTCTATACAATTTTCTAGAGTTATTTGAAGTTCTAGATCTAGAAATGGCGATTTGTGAAAAGTTGATTGTAAAATGAAGATTTGATGCATGATTAATGAAGCTAAGATGAGAGAGGATAGGGATATCCTCACCTTGTAATGAAGAGTTTTTGATCAAGAACTTGAGAAGAAAATGTGGATTATAAACGTTATGATTGAAAGCTAAGCCAAGAACACTATGATGTTCTTGGTGTTTTTGGTGAAGAAGATGGACGTAGGAAGAGAATTGAAATGTCTAATGTGTCTTGTGAGTGGTGTGGCAGCCACGAAATTGAGGCACGTGAGCGAGTGAGTTGTTTAATGTTAAAAATGAAACCAAGGGTTAGGTTAATTGGCATAGGTTAAGTTTAGAAAATTATATATTGTAAGAGACAAAACTATGGTTATAAGTAAGTAACTAAAGTTAATTTGTAATCAGTGGTTTGGGTTAATAATACTGTGGTGGAGAATAAAGGGGAGGTGTGGATGATTTTTGGGCCTATCATCTTATGAGTCATCCAGGGATCTCATCGATCCAATCCCTTAGCGGTTCTCGGAAATCCCGTATTCAGCTCCGTCTATTACCCGATGGGTTAGTATATAGGGCTGCACGAAATTTAGGCGATGTGGGAGTTTGATTTAAACCAGGGGCTGTAAAATTGAGTAGTTAAGATAGTGCGTAGATGTGGTCATGTTTAACTTAGGGACACGCTTGGAATTTTACTTAAAGTCTTGGGGGGTTATTTTGGTCATTTTACTACCTAAAAAGTCGATGATTACAGCAATTTGAGTAATCATTAGGCTCATGAAATGCTGGGTGAGTCACCCCTATGACTCGCCATCATGAGTCATCATGTATGACTCGTTGTGCTCATCCAGACCTGGCGTCGGGTTTTGTCTCTGCACCTCGATTGTTCTCGATTGATTTCGTCGATTCCGATTGGTCGAGTACTTGCCCGATTATCGTATAATAACCTTTTTTAAAAAAATTTATTTTGAAAATTTTCAAAATTAACCACTTTGTGGTTGTAAATGAAATAAAAAAATTCTAAATGGTTTCATTCCGGATCAAAATTAGGTTTTCTGCTCAGTAAAATTATCTTAAGGTTCAGTAAAAACGCATGATTGTTGTTTTCGTTTGGAATTTTAATGACCTAAGAATTTCAACCGTAAGCTCTCTATGATAAAGTAAAGTATAAACAGAGTTTGTTTTGAGTTAAAAATCAGTTACTAGTTCTGTGGATAAAAATATAAACAAAGAGAAGTCTATATTACCGGATATTAAAGAACAGTAAAACTTTGGGGTGGTGTTACAATAATACAGAGTCTAAAAAGAGAATTTCGTCGCTCGCAAAATTAAGCTCGTCTAAGGAAAAAACGGGAATACGGACATCAATCCTGCTATATCGTGCTTCACTTGCATAGCATTCTCGTTTTCTCAAAACAGGACGTGGAAGTTTAATTTAATAGATTAGATCTGTCGACTGAGCTTATAATGGATTCAGACTAAACTACCTGATAAAACTAAATCAGGTAAAACCCCGTTTTAAAACTCTCGAAGACTTGCGAAGCACACCCGAATAATTCGAATGTTCAATAGAAATGAAATACAGTGGTATTTTCGTAAAAGATGGGAAATTTGAATGATTCAAAACTTTGACTCCCCTTTACGTGTGCGATTCTAACACCAGTCGATGGGTGAAAACAAAGAACTTAGAATTTGAATAAAGAATTTTTCAAGAAGAGAAAATACTCTCTAGACACTTTACTTTTTCAATAGAATAAAGTTAAAATGAATAGAAAAACAGAGGATATGAATAGTAAAAAATTCGTGGGTGGTTACATAACCCATGACCCCCTTGTCATGATTCATGGTTAACCCTATGACCCACTTGTAAGGACCACCTTAGAAAGGATCCCATGTTTAGACCATTGACCCCCTTGCAAGGATCCCATGGTTAAACCATGACCCCTTTGCACGGAACCCATGGTTAACCAAAGACACACTTGCAATGCTCCCATGGTTAACCCATGACACCCTTGCAACGGAATCACATGGGTGATATAACCCATGACCCTCTTGAAGGTATCCCATGGTCAACCCATGACCCCTCTTGCAAGGAAACCCAAGGGTAACCAATGACCCCCTATTTTGCCACGATCCAATGGTTAACCCATGACACCCTTGCAAGGGGATCCCGACGATTACACCCATGAGTCCCAATTGGAAGGATCCCCGTGGTTAACCCACGACCCACTTACAAGGAAGCCATGGTTAAAAACCACATGACCCCACTTGTAAGGGATCCCATAAGAAAGGATCCCATGGTGTAACCCATGGACCCCATTGCAACGAAACCCCAATGGTTAGACCAAGACCCCCAGTGCCAAAGGATCCCATGGTTAACCCATGATCCCCTTGCAAGGATCCCTATGGTCAACACGATCGATTCCCGTTTTAAGGAATCCACATGCGGCTAACCCAAGACCCACCTTGCAAGGAACACATGGTTAAACTCGTGACCCACTTGCAATGATACATTGGTCAAAAAACGATGACCCCTTGCACTGATCCCAATGGTTATACCCATGAACCCTTGAAAGGAATCGTGCATTTCTAACCCATGACCCCCTTGCAAGGGATCCCCCATGGATAAACCCAATGACTCCCTTGTCATTTGATTTCATGGTTAACCACTGACCTACTTGCAAGGATCCCCATGGATACCCAATTGACTCCCATTGCTAAGAGATCCCGTGGTTAAACCAATGACCTACTTGCATGGATCCCTAATGGTTAGCCAATGACCCACAAGCAAAGATCCCTTGGTTAACCCATGACCCTCTTGTAAGGGATACCACTAGATAGAAGATCCCACATGTTAACCCAAGACCCCCTTCCAAGGATCCCAATGGTTTAGATAATGACCCCCTTGCAATAGATCCGAGGGTTAACCCGTGACCCTCCTTTTGCAACGTAATACATGGTGAACCTTTGATGATCCCACTTGTACAATGGATCCCTGATGGTCAACCCAGGACTTCCCTTTTTGTAAGGATCCCTATGGGGAACCCATGAACCCTTGAAAGGATCCCCATGGCTTAACCGCATATTGACCCCCGTTTGCTAGGCGTACTTATGTCTAACACCTATGACCCCACCCTTGTCAGGATTTCATGGTTAAACCCTCTTATGACCCATTTGTAAGGACCCCCCTAGAAAGGATCCCATGGTTAGACACCCCATGACCAGCTCCCCCTTGCAAGGTATCCCATGGTTAACCAGTGATCCCCTCGCAAGGAACACATGGTTATACCTACGACCCACTTGCCAAAAGATCCCTAATGGTCACAACATGACCCGTTGCCAAGATTCCATGGTAAACCCATATCAACCCTGGAAAGGATCCCATGGTTAAACCCATTTGGACCCCCGTTGCCAATGGGATCCCATGGTTAACCCATGACCCCTTGTCATGGTTTCATGGTTATCACCCATGAACTCACTTGCAAGGATCCCATGGTTACCCTAATTTGACCCCATTGCAAGGATGGATTGCCGTATGGTTAACCCATGGACCCCACTTGCAAGCGAATCCCTTGGTTAACCCATGACCCACTTGCAAGGATCCCATGGTCAACACATGACCCCCCTTGCAAGGGATCCCATGGTTAACCTATGGTCCCCCTGCAAAGGATCCCATGGTTAGACCCATGACCCCCCGTTGGCAAGGATCCCCTGGTTAAACCCAATGACCCTCTTGCCCAAGGAACCCATGGGTTAACCGAAGACACACTTGCAATGATCCCATGGTTAACCAATGACCCCCTTGCTAGGATCCCGATGGTTTAACCGTTTCAGGACCCCATTGATCTGGATCCCTATGGGTGGATAACCCGTGTGACCCCCTTGGCTATGGGGTCCCATGGTTGACCTTATGGACCCCCGGTGGTGCATGATTTCATGGTTAACCCATGACCCACGTGTATATGGATCGCCCCTAGATAATGGTGATATTCCCTTGGTTAACCCCAGGGCCCCCTTGAAAGGATCTCATGGTTAACCCATTACCATCCATTGAAGGAAACACATGGTTAACCCGTATGATCCCACTTGTGAATTGATCCCGTTTGGTGTCTTGGTCAACCTATGACCCCATTACAAGGATCCCAATGGTTAACACCCATGAACCACCTTGAAAGGATCCCCCTGGTTAACCCCGCAATGACCCCCTTGCCAAGGGATTACCTTATGGTTAACCATGACCCCCTTGTTCCTGATTTCATGGTTAATCCCATGGACCTACTTGCAAGTGATCCCAGGGTATTTTTGACACCAAATGACCCTCCGTGTGTTAAGGATCCTGTGGTGTAATACCGAATGACCCACTTGCATGGATACCATGGTTAAACCATGAACCCACTTGCAAGGAATTCCCATGGTTAACCCTGACCTATTTGCAAGGGATCCCCCTAGAAAGGATCCCATTGTTTAACATCATGACCCGCTTGTCAAGCATTCTCCCAAGGTTAACACATGACCCACTTAGCCAAAAGGATCCCTTGGTTAGACCCATGACCCCCTTTCAAGGATCACAATGGTTAACTCTTGACCTGTCTTGCAAGGAACCCTTAGGTTAATACAAACTTATGACCCAATTGCATTGATCCCTATGGTCAACCCATGACCCCCTCGCTAAGGATTCCAAATGGCTTAACCTATGAACCCTTGAAAGTGAATCTCACATGGTTAACCATATGACCCCTTTGTCAAGGGATCCAATGGTTAACCGATGCGACCCCCTTGTCACTGATTTTCATGACTTAACGCATAATGTTTCTCTGACCCACTTGTAAGGAACCCCCCTAGAAAGGATTTCATTGTAAACTCATGATCCCTCTTGCCAATGGACCCCATGGTTAGGACATGATATCCACTGGCAATGATTCCTGTTTAGGTCAACCCCATGACCCTTATACGTGCAGTGAATCCCATGGTTAAGACCCATGAACCCTGGAATGGAGTCATGGTTAACACCATGAACCCCCTTTGTCCAGGGGATGCCCAAGGTTTAACCCATGCCGTGCGCGCTTGTCGTGATTTGCATGGGTTAAACCGTAGGTAGCCCACTTGTATAGGATCCTCGCCTGCACAAAGGTATCCCATGGTTAGACGTATGACGCCCTTGCAAGGAATCCCATGAGTGCTCTAACCCCATGATCCGACCTTGCAAGGAAACACATGGTTAATGCCTGATGAATACCCTTGAAAAAATCCTCATGGTTAACCCGTATGGTCCCCCTGCCGAGGGATCCCGGTATGGTTAACCCAATGGCGCCCGCTGTATAGCTGATGGATTTCTTGTTTAACTCCAAGTACCTACTTGTCAAGGATGTGCGCCTTGGGTACATAATTGACCCATTGCAAAGGTATCCTGTGTTGTTAACCCTTGACCCAACTGCAAGGATTCCCCATGTGTTAACCTCATGGCCCACTTGTAAGGCTGTACCCCTGAGAGAATGAGAGCGATTTCTTAACCCTGGCATGGGAGCCCCCCTGCAGCAACTGGAGCCTATGGTTAGTAGCCGATGACCACTGTGGCTATAGGTACCCGGGATTTGGGTGTTTAAAGTGAGCAGGCGAGTATGATCCACTGAGGTTGCAAAAGATTCGCCGTTATGGATTATTAGCCCTATGAACCACCCACTTTCAAATTTTTGTAGTGCAAAGGTTCAACCCTATGATCTCCCTTGGCTTACGGATTCCCTAATGGTTAACCCTTGATGACCCCTTTGAATGGATCCCATCTTAACCCTATGACCCCGCCTTGTTAGGGATTCCCATGGTTAAACCCATGAACCCTCTTGTCATGATTTCATGGTTATACCCAAGACCCACTTGTAAGGATAGATCCCCCTATAGAAGAAAAGGATATCCTCATGGTTACACAACCTCATATGGATCCCCCTTACAAGGTCACGTACCGGCATGGTCAAGGCCCATTACCACCAAAGGAAGGAACACATGGTTAGACCGATTGACCCAGTTGCAATGAGTTCGAGGGGCAACCCAGTGACGACTTTCAAGGAACCCATGGTAAACCTGTGACCCTTGACCCCGATGCGAAGGATCCCATGGTTAACCCATGACCGCCCTTGGCAAGGGATCCCATGGTTAACCAGGACCCCCTTTTGTCATGATTTTCATGGTTAACCCGGATGACCTACTTGCATCGGAATCCCAATGCGTTAACCCAGTGACCTCGTTGCAAGGGTCCTGGTGGTTAACCCATGACCCTACTTGCACGGATCCGAGGTTAACCCATGATCCCACTTGCAAGGATCCATTGGTTAACGCCATCGACATATTTGCAAGGAATCCCCCTATAAAGGATTTATCATGGTTAACGCTTAACACGACTGTCAATGGGTAGGTCCTATGTACCCTTGACTTGCCAAACGGTCATCCAAAATGTTTTTGCTGTAAAACACACATGACCCACTATCAAGGAACCCCAGGGTTAACCTATGATGACCCCAATTGCAAGGATCCCATGGTTAACCCGTTGACCCCATTGCAAGGGATCCCTATGTTTGAACCCTGACCACCCTTGTCATGATTTCATGTTTAACCCATTGACCTACTTGAAAAGGGAATCTCATGGTTGTACCCAATGACCCGTTGCAATGATCCTGTGGTTTAACCCATGAACCCTACTTGCATGGATCCCATGGTTAATCCCATGACCCACTTGACAAGGATCCCATGGTTTAAACTCATGACCTATTTGCAAGGATCCCCCTCGAAAGGATCCCATGGTTATACAACCTTTTTGATATGACCAGCTTGCAGAAGCATCCAAGGGTATAACCCATGACCCACTTGCAAGGAACCCTATGGTTAACCTATGACCCCCATGCAAGGATCCCTTGGGTTAGACCATGACCCCCATTTCAACGGAATCCCTATGGTTAACTCTTGACCCGCCATGCTAAGGAAACCCACGGTTAACTTATGACCAACTTTGCAATGAGCCCATGTTCACACCAAGACCCCCTTGCCAAGGATCCACAATATGGTTAACCCAATGAACCCTTGAAAGGATCTCTTGGTTTAAACCCATGACCCCCCTTGCAAAGGGATCCTATAAGGTTAACCCAGTGAACACCTCTGTCATAATTTCATGGTTAACCCATGACCCACTTGTACAACGGATCCCATGGTTACCCAACAACCCCATTTGCAAGGATCCCGTGGTTAACCTATGAATCCCACTATCTCAAGGCTCCCCATGGTTAACCCATGACCCACTTGCAAGGATCCCATGGTTAATGCATGATCTCCACTTGTAAGAAACCCAGCATAGAATAGGATTTCATTGTAAAATATCGACCCTTCTGCAAGCGACCCCATGGTTAGACCATGACACACTTTGCAATGATCCCGTGGTCAACCCATGACACCCTTGCAAGGATCCCCGTGCGGGTTAACCCATGAACCCTTGAATGGATCTCTCATGGTTAACACATCACTCGAGCTCTTTCCAAGGGATGTCCAAGGTTTAACCCATGACCCCCTTGTCATGATTTCATGGTTAAGCAATGACCCACTTGTAAGGATCCCCCTGCAACATTGATCCTCATGGTTAGACCATGACTCCCCCTTGCAAGGAATCCCATGGTGGTAACCCATGACACCTTGCAAAGGAACCACATGGTTAACCCATTGAACCCTTGAAAAGAACCCGAAAAGGTTAACACATGGTCCCCCTTGCTAAGGATCCCATGTGTTAATCCCATGGCCCCCGCTGTCATGATTTCTTGGGTAACACCAAGACCCACTTGCAAGGATCCCTTGGTTACACAATGACCCCATTGCAAGGATTCCTGTGGTTAACCCATGACCTACTTGCAAGGATCCTATGGTTAAGCCATGTCCACTAATAAGGATACCCCTATAGTTACGAAATGGATTCCATGGTTAAGCCCATGACCCCCTTGCACCGATCCCATGGTTAGACGATGACCTCCTTGCAAGGATCCCATGGTTAACCCATGTACCCCCCTTCAAGGAAAGAACACAAGGTAAACTAAGACCCCACTTGCAATGATCCAAGGGTCAACCCAAGGCCCCCTTTGTAAGGATCCCTATGGTTAACCCAAGAAACCCTTGTGAAAGGATCCCATGGTTTTAAACTTTGACCCCTCTGGCTAGGGATACTCATGGTTAACTCCATGACCCCCTTGGCATGTATTTCGATGGTTAATCCATGACACCACTTGTAAGGATCCCCCTAGAATGGATCCCATTGTTAACCTCATGAATGACCCCCTTGTAAGGATCCCATGGTTACACTATGACCCCCTAGCAAGGAACCCGATTGTTAACCCAAGACCCCCTTGCATAAGGGGTGACCATTGGTTAATCAAAGTCCCACTTGCGATACTCACATAGACAACCTATGGACCCCCTAGCAAGGATCCTATCAGTTAACACATCACCCCCTTGAAAGGATCCCAGGTTTATAAAACAATGAACGCACTTCCAAAGAACCCATGGTTATACCCATGACCCTACTTACAATGATCCTGCTAAGGTCAACCCATGTGAACTCCCTCGCAAGGAGTCCCAATGGTTAACCCCATGGACCCCCCTTGTTAGGGATCCCATGGTTAACCCATATGACCCCCTTGTTTCATGATTTCATGGTTAACCTATGACAAACTTGTACGGGATTCCCCCTATGAAAAGGATATTCCCATGGTTAAGCCCGTGGCCACCTATTGCAAGGAATCCAATTGGTTTAACCTATTACCACCGCAGAAGGAACACTCATGGTTAACCCTTATGACCCACTTGCAATTGATCCCATGGTCAAACCCATAACCCCTTGCAAGGATCCAATGTGTTAACCCATGATGAACCATTGATAAAGGATCCCATGGTTAACCCATGGACCCCCTTGCAAGGGATCCTATGGTTACACCATGTCCCCGTTGTCATGATTTCATGGTTAACCCTATGAGTTCCATAGTGCCAAGGATCCCATGGTTACCACCACATGACCCCGTGGCACAGGATCCCTATCGTTAACCCATGACCCATAGTGCAACGATTCACCATGGGGGGTTAACCCATGGACTATTTGCAAACGATCCCTCCGTAGAAAGGATCCCATGGTTAAACCCATGACCCGCTTCGCAAGGGATCTCCAAGGTTAACCCATGCACCCACTTTGCAAGGAACCCATGGTTATCCAATGTGGGACCCCCCATGCAAGTATCCCTTGGTTAGACCATGACCCCCTTTCAAGGATCCCATGGTGTTATACTCGTGACCCGCTTTGCAAGGAACCCATGGTTAACCCTCATGACCAACTTGCCAATGAATCTCATGGTCACACCCATGACCCCCTTGACAAGGATCTAATGTTTAACCCAGAAACCCTTGGAAAGATTCTCATGGTAAACCCGTGGACCCCCTTGCAAGGGATCCTATGGTTAACCCATGACCCCCTTGTCATGAGTTCATAGTTCACCCAGTAACCCCATGGCAAGTGTCCTGTGGTTAACCCGTGACCCCACTCGCAAGCAGACATAGATAACATGGTTAACCGGTTAACCCATGACCCACTTGAATGGATTCTCCCATGGTTAAACGCATGACCCACTGGTAAGGGAACCCTAGACAGTAAGATTTCATTGTAAATTATGCTCATGGACCCCCTTGCATATAGGACCCAATGGTTAAGTACCATGAACCAACTTGCATATGATTCCCATGGTCAACCACTTGATCCTACCCTTGCAAAGTTGATCCCATGGTTAACTACATGAACCATTTGAAAGGATCCGATGTGTTAACACATGAACTATCTACCTTTCCCAGTGGATCCCAAGGTTAACTCATGACCCCCTGTTCATGATTTGTCACTTGGTTAGATTCCGATGACCCACTGTTAAGGACCCCATGGTTAACCCAAGACCCCCTTGCAAAGGGATCCCATGGTTAACCCATGACCCCTTGCAAGGAACAACATGGTGATGCCCCCATGACCCATCTTGCAATGATCCCATGGTTCAAGCCATGATCTCCTTGCAAAGATCACATGGTTTAACCCGTCAACACTTGAAAGGATCCTATGGTTTACCCATGATGCATGGTTAACCATCAACCCTTGAAATGATTCCTATGGTTAACCTCATGTACCCCCTTCGAAAGGTGATCCCATGTGTTATAACACCCAGAATGACCCCCTTGTCATGATATCATGGTTAACTCACGTCATGCCTCACTTGTAAGGTATCCATGGTTTATCAAAAGACCCCATTGGAAGGATCTCGTGGTTATACCACCTGACCACTTGCAAGGATCCCGTGGTTAACCTAATGGACCCATATGTGTGAAACGGGATCCCATGGTTAACCCATGACCCCCCTTGTCATGAGTCCATAGGGAACCCCTATTACCCACTTGTTAAGGCATATCCACTAGAAAGGATCCCATGGTTAAACCCATGACCCCCTTTCAACGGATCCCATTCTTAGACTTATGGCCATCCCTTGAAAGGATCCCATGGTTAGATCATGACCCCCCTTGCAAGGATCCCAGGGTAGTAAACCCATGACCACTCCTTTGTTAAGGAACCATGGGTTAACCATTTGAAGAGCACTACTTGCTATGCTCACCAATGGTTTAACAACCCATGGGTTAACCCCCTTGCAAGGATCCCCTGGTCAATTCCATGGGTTAACCATGGGACCCTTGAAAGGATACCCATGGGCAACCCATGACGCTTTTTGCAAGGATACCATCCTGGTTATAAACATTGGTTCCTTCAATCCAAAGGGTCATGGGTTAACCCTGGGATCCTTGCTAAGGGGGTCATGATCTAACCATGGGATCCTTTCAAGGGGGCCATAAAGTTCTAAGCATGGGATTCCTTGCAATGGGTGGTCCTGGGTGTGAACCATGGGATCCTTTCTAGGGGGATCCTTACAAAGTGGGTAATGGGTGTTAACTTATGAAATCATGACATGGGGGGCATGGGTTAACCATGGGATCCCGTTCAAATGTGCGGTCATTGGTTTAACCAAGGGATCCTTGAATAGGTGGTGTCATGGGTTTAACCACGAGATCCCTTCCAATGGTGTCTTTGGATAACCATGGGATCCTTACAAGTGAGGTTTATGGGTATAGAATGATATCATGACAAGGGGGTCATGGGTTAACCATGGGACCCCTTTGCAAGGGGTGGTCATGGGTTAACCATAGGATCACTTTTCAAGGGTTGATGGGTTAACCATGTCAGGGTTTCGTTAACATTCAGTAGAATTCCTTTCAAGGGTGGACGGGTTAAACCCATGGGATGTCTGTTGCATTGAGGAGATTCATGGCTTGATTTTTTGTCATGGGTGTCATGTTGCAAGTGGGTCATGGGATAACCATTGTGTTCCTTGCAAGAGGTGTCATGGGTTAACCACCGGGATCCTTTGCGGGGGTGTCCATCTACAATAGGGGTCATCGGAAAATACAATGAACATCACGACAAGTTGGAGTGTCATGAGTTAACCCTGGGATCCCTGGAAAGGGGTGGGGCATGTGTTAACCATGGGCCCTTTCAAAGGGTTCATGTGTTAACAATGGGATCCCCCTGCAAGGGGGTCATGGGTTGACCATGGGATCATTGACCAAGTGGTTCATGGTCTAAAACCATGGGTGTCCTTGCAAGGGGGTCATGAGTTTACAATGAAATCCGTTCTAGGGGTTTTCCGTACCAAGTGGGGTCATGCGTTAACCAGGGGATCCGTGCAACGTGGGTCATGGATTAACCGGTTAACCATGGGATCCTTGCGAGTGGGTCAAGGGTGTTAACCACAGGATCCTGGCAATGGGTTCATGGGTGGTGAACTATGAAATGTACATTGACAAGGGGGGGTCTATGGGTTAACCATTAGGTATCACTTGCACAGGGGGTCACGGGTTTACAATGAGATCCTTTCAAGGGTTCATGGGTTAACCATTAGATTCCTTTCAAGGGGGGGGTCATGGGATGCTGACCATGAGATCATTGCAAGTTGGTTCATGGGTTAAACCATGGGTTCCTTGCAAGCGGTGTCAAGAGAATATGTTTGTAGCATAGGGATCCTTGAAAAGTGTGGTGGGTCATGGTCTGTAACCAAGGGATTACTTGCTATTGGGTGTCCAGTTGGCAGAACCATGTGTTCCTTGCAAAGTGAGTACATTGGGTTAACCACATTTGGCGGATACTTAGCAAGGGGATCAGGGTGTTAACAATTGGACACCTTTCTAGGGGGATCTGTTTCAAATAGGTCATGGGGTTAACCATGGGTATCTTTGTTTCTTGTTTTTGTTGCAAGTGGGTCATGTTGTTAACGATTAGGATCCTTGCAACTGGATGTCATTGGGTAACCAAGGGATCCTTGCAAGTTGGTCATGGGTTAACCATGAAACTCATAGACATACGGGGACATGGGTTGTGGTTAAACCATTGGATCCATTGCAAGGGGGTCATGGTGTTAAACCATGGGATTCCTTTCAATGGTTCATGGGTTAAAACCATTTGGTATCCTGTGCAAGGTGGTAATGGGATTACCATGGGGATTCATTGCAAGTGAGGTCATGGGTAAACCATGTGTTCCGTCTGCACTGGTGGTAATGGGTTAATCCATGGGATCCTTGCAAGGGGGGCCACGGTGTTAACCATGGGATATCCTTTCTAGGGGGTATCCTTACAAGTTGGTGTCAATTGGGTTAACTAATTGAAAAATTTCATGACATAGGGGGTCATGGGTTAACCATGTTTCTCTGATCGGATCCCTAACAAAGGGGGTCATGGGTTAACCATGGATTCCTTGCGAGGGAGTCATGGGTTGATCCTCTGGGATGTCATTGTAAGTGGGTCATGGGTACACGCAACCATGGTTGTCTTTGGAAGTGCGTCATTGAGTTTAAACATTGGCGATTCCTCTTACAAGGGGGTGATTTCGTAACATATTAGGATCCTGGCTAGAGGTGGGTCATAGGTTGTCTATTGCAGAGTATCGCAAGTGGGACTTTGGTTAACCATGGGTCCAGCTTGACATTGGGGGTCTTGGGTTAACAATGGGTTCCTTGCTAGGGGGTCAGACATATGGTAACCATGGTGATCCCCTTACCAAGGGGGTTCAGGGGTTAACAATGGGATTCCATTCTAGGGGGATTCCTTACATAGTTGGGTCCATGGTGTTAACTATGAAATCATGATCAAGGGGGGTATATGGGGTTAACCATGAGATTACCCTAGAAAGGGCGTCAAAGTTTAAACATGGGATCCTTTCAAGGAGTTCTTGGGTTAACCATGGGAATCATTACAAGGTGGACCTGGGTTGTACCATTGGATCATGAGCAATAGTGTGTGGTCTCGGGTTATATCCATGTGTTCCTTGCAGGGGGGTCATGGGTTAACCATGGGATCCATGCCAAGGAGTTCATCGTTTTTTCTTAACCATGGGATCGAGTGCAAGGGGGTCATGGGTTAAACATGGGATCATTTCTAGGGGTTTTTATATACCTCGTATAAGTGGACAGGGCTAAACCATAGGATCCTTGCAATTGGTGTCATGGGTTTAACCAGCAGGATCCTTGCCATAATGGGGTTCATTGTGTAACCAAGGGATCCTTGCAAAGTGGGTCTTCGGGCTAAACAAGAAAGTCATGACTCAAGGGGGGCCATGGGTTAACAACCTGGGATCCCTTGCAGGGGGAACCATGGGTTATCCTTGGGTTCTTTTCAAGGGTTACATGGGTTAACCATGTGTTTCACTTTGCAATTGGGGTCATGGGTTAACCATTGGATCCTTGCAAGTGGGTCATGGTCTACCTACATGGGATCATTTGCAACAAGGGCGGAATCCGTGAACAAGTAGGTGTCATTGACATTTAACAATGAAATCATGATGAAAGGAAGGGTCAGTGGGGTTCTAACCTTGGGGATCCCTGGAAAGGGGGTGATGGTTGTTAACCATGATGATCCAATTCAAGGGTCTGGTCAGTGGGTTAATCTGACACGTGGGGATCCTTGCGAAGTGATCCGTCCGGGTTTTGGGTGTCATGGGTTGACCGAAGGGATATATTGCAAGTGGGTCATGGTCTAACAATGGGGTCCTATGCAAGAGGGTCATAGTTTACAATGAAATCCTTTCTAGGGGGTTCCTTAGAAGTGGGTCGATGAGCATTAACCATTGGGATGCCTTGCAAGTGGGTCATGGGTAAACCATGGGATCCTTAGAGAGTGGGGCATTGGTTAACCACGGGATCCTTGCAATGGGGTGGTTGGGTAACCATGGGATCCTTGCAAGTGGGTCATGGGTTAACCATGAAATTTATGTTACAAGGAGGGTGAGCTGGGGTAACCATAGGATCCCTTGCAAGGGGGTCATGGGATTTACCAAGAGATCCTTTCAAGGGTTCATGGGTTAACCATATTGGATCCTTGGAAGGGGGTCTTGGGTTGAACATGGGATCATTGCAAGTGGGTCATAAGTTAACCAGGAGTTCCTTGCCAAGCGGGTCAAGAGTTAGACTCGATGGGATCCGTGAAAGGGGGTCATGGTCTAACCAGAGGGATCCTTGCATGGGGGTAATAGGTCTAACCATGGGTTCCTTGCAAGTGGGTGCATGGGTTAACCTTGGGATGCTTGCAGGCTGGTCATGGGTTAACCATGGGATCCTTATCGAGGGGGAATTCCTTGCCAAATAGGTCATGAAGTTAACCATAGGTGATCCTTGCAAAGTGGGTCATGGGTTAAGTAGCAAGGGGATCCATGACAAGTGGTGTCATGGTGTTAACCACGCAGGATCCTTGCGACATGGGGGTCGATTGGGTAACCATGGGATCCTTGCAAGATAGGTCATGGGTTAACCATGAAATTCATGACCAGGGGGGAAGGGTCAGGGTTAAACCATGGGAGTCCGCTTGCAATGGAGTCACGGGTTAACGACATGGGATTCCTGTGCAAATGGGGGGCATAGGTTAAACCAGGGGGTTCAGATGATAGTGGGTCATGGTTTAACCTTGGGAACCTTGCAAGCGGGGATGCATGCGTGTTGTTGACCATGTAATCCTTTATAGGGGGGATCCTTGCAGAATATGGTCGTGGGTTAACACAGGGGATCCTTGCAATTGGGGTCATGGAGTTAAAACCTCGGATCCGTGCAAGAGTGGGTCATGGGTTTAACCACAGGACCCTTGCAACGAGTGGTCACTGGGTAACCATGGGGATCCTGGCAAGTAGGTCATGGGTTAAACCATGAAATCATGACAAGGGGGTCCTGGTTGAAACCATGAGGATCCCTTGCAAGTGGGTCATGGGTTAACCATGGGATCCTGCCATGGGGGTCATAGGTTAACCATGGGGTTTCCTTGCTAAGTGGGTCAGTGGGGTTGACTCATGAGATAATTGCCAAGTGCGGGTCATGGGGGTTTAGGTAACCATTGTAGTTCCTTCTTTGGTTTTTGGTAATGGGTAGACCAGGGGATCCTTGTGAAGGGGGGCCATGAGGGTAATGCCATGGGATATCCATGTTCTAGGGGGAGCTTGAGCCTTACACAAGATAGGGTCTTCAGGTTAACCATTGAAAATCCATGACAAGGGGTTCATGGGTTAACCATGGGATCCCTAACAAGGGGGTAATGGGTTAAGCATGGGATCCATTAAAGGGGGTCATGGGTTAACCATGGATTCCTTGCAAGGGACGTCATGGGTTGACCTTGGGGATTTTTTTAAACAAATTGAAAGTGGGTCATGGGCTAACCATGGGATGCTTGCAACGGGGTCCGGATGTTAACCATGGGATCCTTGCCCAGAGGAGGTCATGTCGTCTAACCAAAGGTGATCAGTGCAAGGGGGTCATGGTCGTTAAGAATGGGTATCATTTCTAGGGGTTTCCTTACAATCAAGACGACTTGGATCTTTATAATTAAGAGTGTGGCTACATGAAGTTATACCATGGGATCCTTTGCAAGAGTGGGATACAATGGTTTTGTGTGTAACCCAAAAGGATACTTTTGTCAAATGAGGTGTCCATGTTGATTGTAACCAAGGGAATTTTTCCTGTTGCAAAGTAGGTCTTGGGTTAACCAAGATAAGTCAGGTCTAAGGGGAGCCTTTGAGGTTGAACATGGGATCTACCTAGCAGGGGGACCATGGGTTTAAAACATGGGATCTTTTCAAGGGTTCCATGAGATTAACCGATATGTTCAATGTGCAACGAGGTGTCATGGTGAGACTATGTGGGATCCCTTGAATAGGGGTCAATCGTCAACACCACATAGGAATTTATCGAGTCAGGGGGTAACATATTATCAACAAGTGCTCGCGTCATCGGTTAACACACAGCCGAAACTCCAATGAACAAGGCGGTCATGGATTAACCTTGAGGATACGACCCTAGAAAGGGGGTCATGTGTTTAACAATGAGATCCATTCAAGGGTTCATGGGTTAACCATTGGGATCCTTGCAAGGGGGTCATGGGTTGACCACAGGATCGGATTGCAAGTGGGTCATGGTCTAACCATCGGGGTCAGTTGCAAGAGGGTGTCATGAGTTTACAATGAAATCCTTTCTATAGGGGGTTCCATTGCACAGAGTGGGTCATGTCGTTAAGCATGAAATCCATGACAAGGGGGTCACAGGTTAACCATTGTGGATCCCTTGCAAGGGGGTCATGGGTTAAACCTGTGAGATCCTTTCATGGGTTCATAGGTTAACCCATTTGGATCCCCTGCGAGGGGGTTCATGGGGGTGACCATGGGGAATCAATGCCAATTGGGTCATAAGTTAACCATGGGTGTCCTTGCAAGCAGGTCAAGAGCTTTGAACACATGGGATCCTTGAAAGGGGGTCTATGGTAGTCTAACCAAGGGATCCTTGCAAGTGGGTCATGAGGGTTAACCTTGTGGGATTATGCTTGCATAGCTGGGGGTCAGATGGGGTTTAACCATGGTGATCGTCTTTCTAGGGTGATACCTGGCAAATAGGTCATGGGGTTAATGCTATATGGGATCCTGTGCAAGTGGGTCAGGGCTGTTAACCTATGGGAGCCATGGCAAGTGGGTTCATGGGTTAACCACTAGGATCCTGAGACTAGGGGTCATTGGGTAACCCTGGGATCCTGTTTCTAAGTAGGTCATAGGCTAGTATACACCATGAAATCATGACAAGGGGGTCTATGGTTAACCATGGGATCCCTTGCAGGTGGTTCATGGGTTAACCATGGGATCCTTTCAATGGTTCATGGTGTTAACCAATTGGATCCTTGTAAGGGGGTCATAGGTTGACCATGGGATCATTACAAGTGGGTCATGGGTTAACCATGTGTTCCTTCAATGGTGGTAATGGGGTAACCATGAGATCCTTGCCAAGGGGCCCTGGGTTAACCACAAGGATATCCTTTCTAGGGGGAGATCCTTACAACGTGGGGTCATGGGTTAACCATGAAATCATGACAAGGGGGTCATAGGTTAAACCATGGGATCCCTAGCAAAGTGTGGCTCACCGGTGTTAACCATGGGATCCAATCAAGGGGGCTCATGGGTTAACCATGGGATCCTAGTCAAGGGGGTCATGGGTTTTGGACCATGGGATCATTGCAAGTGTGTCTTCGGTTAACCAATGGGTTTCCTTGCAAAGGGGTCATGGTTAAACCAGGGGATCCTTGCAACGGGGTCATGGTCTAACCACCATGGGATCCTTGCAGTGGGACCCATAGGTTTAACCATGGGATCACTTGCAAGGAGGGTCATGTGGTGACCATGGGATCCTTGGCAGTGGGTCAGGGTTTAACCAAGGGATCCTTGCAAGTGGGTCATGGGTTAACTACGGCATCCTTGCAATGGGGTCATTGGGTAACCATGGGATCCTTGCAAGTGGAGTCATGGGTTAACCATGAAAACCTATGACAAGGGGTCATGGGTTAACCATGGGATCCCATGCAAGGGTGTCATGGGTATTAACCATGGGGATCCTTTCAAGGGTTGATGGGTTTACCATGGGATCTTTGCAAGGGGGTTTCATGGTTTGGACCATGGGATCTTTTGCAAGTGGGTCGTAGGATAACCATGTGTTCCTTGCGAGGGGTCATGGTTAACCATGGGATTCCTTGCAAGGGGGTCTATGGTCCTAACCATCGGGATCCTTTTCTAGGGGATCCTTACAAATGGGTCATGGGTTTAACCAGGAAATCATGACAAGGGGGGTCATGGGTTAGCCATAGGAAACCCTAGCAAGGGGTCATGGGTTTAACCATGGGAATCCTTTCAAGGGTTCATGGGTTAACCATGGGATCCTTACAAGGGAGTCATTGGGTTGACCATGGGATCATTGTAAGTGGAGTCATAGGTTCACCATGTTTTCCTTGCAAGGGGGTACCAAGGGTTAACCCTCGGATTCTTTGCAAAGGGGGGTTCATTATCTAAACCATGGGAGGGGGTCTTGGGCGTTAACCATGGGATCTTTTCTAGGGGTATCCTTACAAGAGGGTCATGGGTTAACCAAGGGGATCTTTGCTTGTGGGTCATGGGCTAAACCATGGATCCAATGCGAAGTAGGTCATAGGGTTAACCAACGGGAATCCTTGCAATGGGGTCTCATTGGGTATCCATGGGATCCTTGCAAGTATGGTCATTGGTTAACCATGAAATCATGACAAGGGAGTCATGGGGTTTATCCATGAGGATTGATCCCTTGCAAGGGGTTCATGGGTTTAACAATGAGATCCTTTCAAGGGTTCATGGGTTAAACCATTGGATCCGTGCAAGGGGGTCATAGGTTGGACCATGGGAATCATTGCAAGTGGGTCACGAGTTTACCATGTGTTCCCTGCAAGGTGGTCTTGGGTTAGCCATGTGATCCGTGAAAGGTGGATCGTATGGTATAGAACCTATAGGATCCTTGCAAGGGGATCCATGGGTTAACCATGGAGGATTCCCCCTTGCAATGGGGGTCTTGGGTCTAACCATGGGGTTCTTGCAATGGGGTCATGGGTTAACCATGGGCTCCTTTCTATGGGGATCCTACAAGTGGGTCATGGGGTTAAACCACATGGCTTTCCTTGGTAAGTGGGATCGTGGGTTAACCAACGGGATCCTTGCAAGTGGGTCATGGGTTTAATCGTGGGATCCTTGCACAGAGGGTCATTGGTTAACCATTGGATCGTGGCATGTGGGGTCATTGGTTACCCATGGGTTCCTTGCAAGAGGGTCCATGGGTTGACCATCGGGATCCACTTTCAAGAGGGGCATGGGTTAACCATGTGATCCTTTGCAAGGGTGGGGTCATGGGGTAAACCATGGGAGCATTAGCAAGTTGTGTCCTATTGGTTAACCATGGGTTCCTTGCTAACAAGGGGGGTGTGTTCATGGGTTAAACCATGGGATCCTTGCAAGGGGGTCTATGGTTCTAACCATTGGGATCCTTTTCTAGGTGGATCCTTACAAGTGGGTCATGGGTTAACCATGAAATCAAAATCAGATCAAAGAGGGTCGGTCATGGGTTTAATGTAGACACCACCGATTTTTGTACTATTCATACTCCGCTGTGTTTTCTATTCATTTTTTACTTTTAGTCTATTGAAAAAGTAAAGTCTTAGAGAGTATTTTCTGTCTGTCTGTGAAAAGTTCTTTATATTCTAAATTCTAAAGTTCTTGTTTACCATCGGTGTGTTAGGAATCGCCACGTAAAGGGGAGTCAAAGTTTTGAATCATTCAAAATTTCCAAATCTTTCGAAAATACATGTATTTCATTCTATTGACATTCGAATTAATTCGGGTGGTTGGCTTTCGAGTCTTGAGAGTTTAAAACGGGGTTTACCTGATTTGTTTTTTATCAGGCTGAGTTTAGTGAAATACATTATCAGTCAGAGCGACAGTCTAATCTATTAAATAAATTTCATGTCCATGTTTTGAGAAACGAGGGAATGCTATGCACAAGTGAAGCATCGATATAGAAGGATGTGGATGTCCGTATTCGTTTTCCGTAGAGCGAGGGTTAATTTTGGCGACGTAAATTCACTTTTTAGAGAGGAGGTATTATTGTATACTACCCCAATTTTTACTGTTCTTTAATAGGTCGGTAATATATGATACATTTATTTGTTTATATTTATTTATCCAAGAACTAGTATAATGAATTTTTTAATAAGAACAAAAATCTATATTTATACTTTACTTTATCATAGAGAGTTACGGTGAACATTTTAAGGTTTAAAATGTCAAACGAAAAACCCAATCTGCGTTTTTAACTGACATTAAGATTTTTACTGAGCAGAAAACCTACAATTTTTGATTTCCGAGAATGAAACCATTTAGATTTTTATTTCATTTCCAACCAAAGTGGTTATTTTGAAAATTTTCAAATAAATAGGTTTGATTATACGATAATGTCGGGCGAAGTACTCGACAATCGGGGGATCGACGAAATCGAAGAACGGAGGTGCAGAGACAAAAACCCGACGCCACAATAGGTGGATAGAGCACAACTAAGTCATACATTACGATGACAATCATAGATCTCGATTGAGATCACCAAGCATTTATGAGCATTAAATGCTAGTAATCATGACTTTTGAGGTAAAATGACCAAAATACCCCCAAGCTTTCGCGGTTTATTTAACATGACACATCTACGTCACTCTTAACCACTCTTATATTTTTTTTTTTGTTACATGGTTGTAAAACCTCTCCACATCCTCCTAAATTTCGTGCAGCCATATACAATACTAAAACCATACCTGATTT